>CAJQZM010023305.1:0-16468 GCA_907164665.1 Colias nastes | reverse complement strand
ATGGCGCTGTTTTAAATTTGTCTTTATACTACTAAGATTCATTATACATATTCACATGAAATATAAGCACACCTGAAATGGACTCTGGGAAGATATGAATTATTTATTTAACTTTAAAAAAAACAACCTCACCAACATCATAATAATATTTAAATTATAAATTTCCAAGAAGCGTTAATATTATGTAAATTGATTTGATTTTAATGAAATCTCATAGATGGCGCTGTTTTAAATTTGTCTTTATACTACTAAGATTCATTATACTGTTTCTCTGCCAAAATTACTTAAATGACGTAGTTTTTATAGTGTAAAGGTAGACAATAGCATGGCTTACTCAAAAACAACATTTAAACATGAGTCTTTAGATTGTACGCTGTCGTAGTACAGAGAATACGTAAGAAAAATAAAGGTTCACAGCTCCTCCCCCGTAGGTGATAGCTTGATAATATGTAGCCTATAGCCTGACCCGACCTCTTAGGAATATTCATGCAAAATTTGAAGTAAATCTATGCAGTACTTTTCGAGATTAGCCCGGTCAAACATACAGACAAACAGACAAACAGACAAACAGACAAACAGACAAACAGACAAAAATTCTAAAAACTATCTTTTTGGCTTCTATATCGATTATAGATCATGGTTTATGTATTCTTTTAAAAAAATATTCAATGTACAGTTTTGACTTTCCTACGATTTTATTATATGTATAGATAAGTTTTATTTAGATAAGCGGGTAATAAAATACGTACTAAATTTAGGTTTTTAAAATGTGTGATGTACCTATATATGAACCATATTATTCCAATTTTGTTTTGCAATTTGTGTAAATACGATAAATTTATTTATTTTCACAATAAAACGATAATCACAATTAATCTAGTTTCATTTACTTTCATGATACCCAAACCAACCAACCATTTTTTTTTCTTGCAAATCTTTTACAACATTAACTATATGAGTATTAGAAAAAGCCTATGTCTTATTCTGGGTTTTCAGCTACCTACATACCAAATTTCATTGTATACTCGATTCAGTAGTATTTGCGTGAAAGAGTAACAAACATCCATCCATCCTTACAAACTTTTGTATTTATAATATAAGTAGGATACAGTAGCTAACCTATGTCTATAACCACAGAATATACAGGGTGTAATCGTTAAGTGTGCACAGGCGATTATTCCGTAACTATTGCAGATATGAAAAAACTTTAAACTGATACCTATCGAAAGCCCTTTACCTAATGAGTAAAATGACAATAATAACTTTTTAAAAATAAAACGGGAAATATCCAAAAATTTTACTTCAAACACGCCCATACATTTAATATGAGATATTATGACTATCCCCAACATGTAATATGAAAGGTTTTGGTTCTTTTTTTGGTTTTGTGCTTAAATTACTTCGCAAATTTTAATTAAAATTCATTTAGACACTGTAAATAGAGCTCGATGTGGAATACAATGGTATTCCGAAACATGGATGTCACTTCGAACATTTGCTTTGAATACAAAATGTATGGGAAATTAAATGTATGGGAGTGTTTAATGTAATTTTTTTGGATATGTCCCGTTTCATTTTTAAAAAGTTATTAGTGTCATTTTACTCATTAGCTAATGTACTTTCGATATCAGTTTAAAGTTTTTTGATGTCTGTTATAGTTACGAAATAATCGCCTGTGCACACTTAACGATTACACCCTGTATAATAGCACTACGTACTATAACTACGATGTATTAACCACTCACCATATTTACAAGAATAAATATGTTCTTCAAAAGCTAAAGAACAACTTTTATTGCAATTTTAATAATATCCACTGAATTGTATTGAGTTGTGGATTATGAAACTTAAAAGTAGCGGCCATAAAAAGTTAGTAATTTTTGAACTTGAGAGAAACTTTTGCATACTTTTTTATTTTTAAACGTGATCTCATTACTCGCAAACATAAAAAGTCTGAAAGAATATTGTTTATTTTAAGGACTCTTAATACAAATGGTCTAGACTCTGGAAGAAAAATATTTGTAAGCACTTTTAATATTTCAATGTTATTAGAATTTGACTAAGATCAAATTATGAAGATAGATAGATTGCACAAATTAAAATTGTAAAATTAATTTCATGCTTAATCGTTCTTATCTTGGCAATATCATCATGTAAAAATTAGGTTCTATACGATAACAGAGATCTTCATTTCAACGACACTGGGAGAACATCGCGACTGCATTGTAAGTAAAATCAAATCGGATCTAGTCTTAAAATAATATGATTTAACTACAAACCTAAACTTACTAAACCAGGATAATGAAATTTATCGATATTTTCTTCGTCATTTTTTTTTTATAGTGGTAAATGCGTTTATAAGACAGAAAGAAAGAAAGAAAAAACATTTATTTGCATACTGCACTTACTTATACTATGTACGTATATATCTGTCAACTGTGCATATACCTACATGCGTGCGAATAGCGTGGCGAATAAAAAAACATACATATTTTACCCCCTTTTACGGCATCCGCCTCGCTATGCGCACAAAAAGTACGTGTCACTTTGTTTGTCCGCGATGGACTCCAAAACTACTGAACCGATTTTAAATTTGATTTGCACTCCGTGTGCACTTTGATCTGACTTGAAAGATAGGATAGGTTACATTTTAAGATAGGACAACGTCTGTCGGGTCAGCTATTATAGTATAGTGAAAGTGAAGTCCCATGTCCCCTAGTGGGGTAAGGGGCAGATGCATTATACATCTATTTCACTGATCGATTTTTTTTAAGGGACAAGTAGGTGATCAGCCTTCTGTGTCCTGCCAGACCGAGACATTTTTTTTTCTTCGTCTCCACCGGGAATCGAACCCAGGACCCCTCGGCGTTACGCTCACGCGTCAACCACTATACCAAGGAGGCGGTCAAAGGTCAAGGTGGTATAGTATAGTACAGGTAAATTAGCTTGGAGAAATTTTTGCATATGTAGTGGTGTGTATATTACTCAGATCTTAGAGCGCGTTTCCACTATATCGTTCTGGCCTATACAAAAATGTTTCGATATCCTAACATTACTATTTAATTTTATACTTATTCCTAGCAAAACTTTTGTTTTCAATAAAAACAAGTTTTTATTTGAAAGAAAATGGTTTTGACTTTATAAAAAAAAATATATCATTCAATTTCACGTCCTTGAGCAAACGACAAGGCGACTACCGTGAAACAATAAAATATCGTGTCCATAATAATTTGTTTCATAATTAATATTTGACCATAATAATTACGAAACAAAACAAATAAATAAATCGTCACTTGATAGTGGAAAGTGGAAACACGCACAAAACCAGAATAAACCAGTTTACGCTGTCCGCAGGTGCCACGTGCAGTCGTTTGGTACCGTTAGAACATAAAGCACACATTTCATTCAAAAATTATAATTATTACGTATAGACCGGGAGATATTGACACAAAATTTCGAGTCATTTGTAACAAGATGGCGGTTCTACAGGGGTCTTAGTACGCAATGACAAAAAGAAAAACGATGGTGTGAACGCTGGTACCGGCGGCTTAGTCGCGTGGGCGTTAGTCGAACTCGTCGTAAAAATAGCGAAGTCAAACAATTTGTAACACAAAAATTTTAGAATTTACCGATAGCCCATAAAAAAGAAGTAGGCGGTAGTGTCATGCCATACTTTTCCGGTGTGACTTACAGCCCGCCATACCGACGCGAATGTGTTGATTTAAAAAAAAAACAATTCAACCATTTGTACCAGGCTAACTTTTGCACAGGTAACCATCGTCGTGCAGCCATTTACGAAAATCGCCATGCCATACTTTTCGGACGATTCCAAATGGTCGCCATACCGCCGAAAATCTGCAAAAATTTTTTTTTTCGCCAAACTTTTTGTACCAGTATTGCATTTGGATTTTTGGAGAGTATTTGATAAAATGTGACCATTATTATATTTACCATACTTCTAGTAGGGGGAAAAAGTGCTGCCATACTTGAAAAATTAATTTAGTATTAATTTATATAAGTGAAGATTTCCACCACCTAGATCTTTGAAATTTTGTATTTATATTCGTTGAACCTCAAACTTACAGGAAAAATTAGTGCCATACTGTTACTAATCGTTCAAAATACGAATAAAATCTTACAATAAAAAAAAATCTTATACACATTCGCCACCTCCCACAGGTATGGCATTATCACACTTCTATTTATAATCATTCAGGAGTTGTTGAAAAAAAAATTTAGGGTGGTACAAATGGTTCGGCGAAAAAAAAAATTTGCAGATTTTCGGCGGTATGGCGACCATTTGGAATCGTCCGAAAAGTATGGCATGGTGATTTTCGTAAATGGCTGCACGACGATGGTTACCTGTGCAAAAGTTAGCCTAGTACAAATGGTTGAATTGTTTTTTTTAAATCAACACATTCGCGTCGGTATGGCGGGCTGTAAGTCACACCGGAAAAGTATGGCATGACACTACCGCCTACTTCTTTTTTATGGGCTATCGGTAAATTCTAAAATTTTTGTGTTACAAATTGTTTGACTTCGCTATTTTTCCGACGAGTTCGACTAACGCCCACGCGACTAAGCCGCCGGTACCAGCGTTCACACTATCGTTTTTCTTTTTGTCATTGCGTACTAAGACCCCTGTAGAACCGCCATCCTGTTACAAATGACTCGAAATTTTGTGTCAATATCTCCCGGTCTAGTAGTATAATTGTTAAATTTTGTATTTGTTGATTGTTGTTATTATTTGTATTGTTATAATATTTGTTGAAGTGTTTAATTTGTGTGTAAATGTTGTAACTTTATATTGTTAATTCAAAATGGCTCCAGTGTTAAAACATGGTCGAGGCAAGCCTTTGACTTCTCAAACTAAAGAATTAAACTTTAAATGTCGTTTCTTTTTCAGGTTAGTAAATTTTTCATTTTAGTAACATTGTTAATGTAAAAGTTATACGTATGTTAAATGTGCAAATATTAAAATAAAGTCTCATCTTTTTCAGAGGAGAAACACATATAGTTTAATTTAAAATCCCTTATATATATAAAATAAAAACTAAAAATAAAATGTTGTTTTATTTTATTTGCTGACCATACACTACTACAAACGCAAAAATTTCTCCAAGCTAATTTACCTGTATTATACATTATATCCGTGTTATCCGTGGTATAACCTAACCTTACCAAAACGAATTCCAGATGGCGCCACGATACGTATATTTTTCTTTCATAATATTATTATTACTACAACAAGTTTTAAGTAATGGCAACCCAGTTCCACAAAACTGCATGAAAACTCGACGAGACGGAACGACAAAGATAAATGTCCAATGTGTTATTTACTACCCATATTATTACCCCTACTACTATTATTATTACCCTTATCCATACTATTATTACCCGTATTATTACGTTTATGGATAAATAATAAGTTTGTTAAAGAATAAAACATATTTGACAGAAAACTTTTTTTTTTAATCTTAACTTAAAAATTACTCTTACTGGCCTTTTTAATTGATATTAGTTTCATAAAAAATAAAAAATCTATAGAAATAAAACACCCAAGAACCATAAAATATAATATATTTCAATATATGCAAACAATTCGTCAAATACAAATAATTAACATTTTACAAAAACTTCACACCTCCAATGATGTTGACAGGACGTCCTTTGTACTTTTTGGATATTTCCTTTTCAATCTGCAACAAATAAAAAGTAAATTTGTGGGGTATATTTCTTAAATCACTCCTTCTCGCTCGATGGGTACTCTAATTAGTATAGAAAAAATATAGGTAGGTACATAAGCACGCTAAGCAACTTAGAAATGAAAAAGTAAGTATTCTTGTACTTTAATATCAATTTTTTTACCGCATGCATCTTCTTTTTTCAGAATATCATCTAGTAACTTAAAAAATCACAATTAGGTACAACTCAAAAGAAATTGATTAAACTTATTAAAACACATACATTAGCCTGCAAGTCAATAGTCCGTTCGACCAATCTCGTCAACAGGGGGCGTAGTTCTATCGCTCTCTCACTCGCAGCTTTCTTCTTATCTGCCTCTCGCTCTGACAGACGCGCCATTTTGTCGCACATCGCTAACTTCTGCTGGAGTTGCGCTGTTAGCACGTCTACGTATCTATACGAATAGAAATATTATTTTGTGATTTATTTTTGAAAAATATCTCATATTTCAACTATATATTTAGGTCGTAACATCAACTATTTCTACTTGTAATGATAATAAAAGGTAAGATATGGGATATTATAATTTAGACACAAAGCTAAAAAAAAATGCTTCCATTAATGGCCCCGATTAATAATGTTTATACTGTAAAATACGGCTACATTATTTCTGAAAGCCAGGCTGTTTTTGGATATTTCATTTATTGACAATGCATCCATCACTTTAACGGATTGTACTACAACTTTTAAGTAGTAGGTAAGTACTAAAAAATATACCGGCCGAATTGATAACCTCCTCCTTTTTTTGAAGTCGATTAAAAACAGGACCTATAGGTTATACCTTGGTTTACACTAAAAGAAAAAAAAATATACTTAAAATATATCCAGTGTGGTTTATACTAACTTATGCGAATGCTTCACATTATGCAAGTGCGCAATCTCCGGCGCCGTGAGCGCTCTACTCGCCGCCTGTACTGTATCCAACATGGCCGCTAGTGCATCTTCGCTTTCAGTCGGCAATTGTTGTATTAGCGAAAATGTTTGGCTCTCGTTGGATATCATCGTTTCGTATACGCGCATCTTGAGGAAGGACTCCAGCTGTAAATGGGGGTAGTTAGATAATATATGATTAAGGGCTGATTTTTCAATCCTTGGTTAAAACTTATTCGTAGAATAACGTATTAAACTACCATTTATGAAATGTATTTTAATTGCCAGTATTTGACAGGTTACAGGTGACATTTTAATATTATCGTGTAATACTTTATTGGACGGGTAAGTTTTACCCAAGGATTGAAAAATCGGCCCTTAATTTGTTAAGATTGAAGTAGTGAACACAAAATAATGTTCGAAATCATTTTTTCCAACAAGTCAAAGTTTTTACATTAACAACAAACGCATTGGAATAAACAGGGGAAAAGAAGTTGCATTTTTAAGTTGTACCTCCTCTTATTTGTAATTCACTTTTTTGTACAATATAATAGCACAATGATAAACTCACTTGAATAATTGTTATAGTATTCAAGTACAAATACATATTTAATGATATTACTAACAGTTTATTTTTCTTGAAGTAAATCTTCTTTAGGCGAATTGAGAGTAAAATTTAGATGGTCGCACCGTCACGTCATGGAGTAAGGCGACGATTTTGGTATCTGAATCTTGCCAAAGAAGTTTCACTTTTGACACATGTGCTCGGCACACACGCTCTGTTTTTACTTTTGTTACTTATTTTTACAGCAACACATATTCTTTGACATCCGCTAGTTATTTTTTCTATCTACACAAACACTATCTGCAATACTAACTTCAACGAGCTGGTCTATGATCTGGTTCCTCGTGTTGGGGTTGTCCAGTAACGTGAGCGCCTCCCTCCCCCGCGCCACTCCCCCTCCCACCCCCTGCTCCTCGATCACTATACCCGCGTCCGCTATTGATATATCCGCTACGGAGGACAGGTCCTACAAAATGATAATTTATAGACACGATATTTATTTAAATACTTAAAAAAAATTGAAAAAAATAGTAATTGAAAAAAATAATAAAGTAAGCAATGGTGAAAATAAGGCAACTAAAGATGGATAACTAAAATACAATCAATAATTTACAACAATAGACAATAATTTTGAGACAATTCAAATAAAATAACCTTCAAACACAAAATAGACCAAAAACAAAAAAAAATATTTATTAATAATTCATATTCTATTGTTTTTCCCCTTTTATAATTCAAAAACCCTACCCATAGGTTGCCTGGTAGAAATTGCTCAGTAGCGATAAGGCCGCCTTTTTGGCTTAACTATAGTCTTTTTCTTTTTGTTAAGTATATTGTCTGTTTTTATTTGGTGCTAAATAAAGTGTATTTATTATTTATTATTATTATTATTCAAAATTTATGTAGATATTTAATCTACATGAATTTGCTAACCGTACACATAGCTGATACTTGAACTGTTCACAAAAACAAAACTTAAAATCTGCAGCCTAATCAATTAAAACTCACAACTTCAGCAGGAGCTGTGTCAATATTGCCCCAGTCAATTTCTCCACCCGTGTCTCCATCTCCGAAATCTATTTCTGCCGATGCTTCCGTTGCACCGAAATCTATTGCATCGTCTCCAAAGTCAATCTAATGTTGGAAAATAAGTGATAAGTTTTCACTAAAACGTATCATTTTTCTAATCTAAGGATTGAATTATTTCATAGCATAATTTCATAGCAATTTCATAGCATAATATTTGTAGCATTACAGAATATGAAGAAATATTTTCATATTTGATTTGATTCACAGTTTAATTGTCTTAAACGCAAGTAGCTATTCAGCTTTTTGCAGCTTGCTAAATCGGGATATTTATTTTTCATTATAATCATAGAAATAAATTCTACCTGTTACAATGATTAAGATACATTTGAAATAAATAGGCATAAAAATATTTTTAAATTAAATTTTTGGGATACTTAATTATATTTATTTTATCATTGGGACATTGAAGTAAATTCTTCTAAAATAACAAAATTTGCATGAAATTATTATCTAATTAATAAAAATACCTGATCACCAGCCCCCTGCTCGGCATCGTCCACCTCAATATGTATAGTATCTGGTTCCACACTCAACGGAGCCTCCCCATACATCCACTCATATACTGTGGTATTGCCGTGCTCCACTATATATTGCAGCAGCGGCAATACATTGGATGTATCGTCTCCGAGCATGTACTTTGTGAACGCGGAGTACAGTTCTATGCTTGGACGGACTGGTTTGAGCGAACTGGCAATCTTAAAAAAGAGAGGCTATTATTTTTTATGAAAATAAATTCATATTATAATATATTATTTTACATCTGCAAATATAAGGTTCTAATAAGAAATAGAAATATAGTGTTAAAAGTAAATATGGATGTATGTTATCAAAGTATAAATTTAAACTAAAATGAATATGTTTTATCTTTAAAAGTGTCTTGAAGTCAAAGAATATTGCGTGAATATCATGAAATAAATGAATACTTTAAAATGTATATAATATGTCAAAATGATGTAAAGACTTTTTAAATATCAAATATATGCATTTTTATGTAGTTATATAAAAGTTTTTTTAACTTGTCTATGGTAGTATTGCAACAAACAAGACTTAATACATTATTGACTATTGTTTAAAAATTACATACCTCATGATATATTCCAGGAAGTTCCTCTAAACGCTCCACCAACTCCTTTTTAATTTTATCCCCTTTGATTCCCAATTGTTTGCAGAGATTAAGAAACTCAGTTTTTGTTGATGCTTCACTTTTCAAGTAATCATTCTTCTTCTTTTCACATTCCTTTAAACATTACATAATAATTTAATGTATGGTGAGACAACAAATATTATGATTGACCGATTGCACATTAAATATAGTACAACAATAGGCATGACGACAGTATCAATAAATGATCGAATTAGTGTTTTTAAGGGAAAATATATAATAAATAAATTAAAAATAGTGACTTAGAAATATTTAAAACATTAAGATTAATGAGATTATCAATAAAATAAAAAATTGAAATTCTGCAGTCGGCCATTTTGACTGAAACACACGTGACGTCACGCTTAGGTAAACAACTTCACGTCAGGTGTGTTTTGTAATTTTCGTTGCTAAGATTATGTTGAGAAGACTATAGAGTGACGTCACGCCTACGCCATGACACCTGCGAGCTGTTTTAGCACAGTTAATAAATATTTTTTGAAAAATGGCTTTTATCTTCGTTAAATTTAAGTATATTACCGAAATAAAGGGTTTTTCTTATATAGTAAACGTATGCGCACATTATGGAAGAGGATTTCAAAATCTTTCGTCATGCCTATTGTTTTAATAATCTAAATCAATTTAATAAAATTTAACATCTTTATCATTTTCATTGTTTCTAATAGATTTATCAAAAGTTATAACATTCCAAATGAATTCCAATAAGAATATAACATTATTTTACTCACAACTTGCAACTGCTCCTCTTTTGCTATCTGTTTTTTTAATCCAGGAATTTCGTAGCTTATGTTCCTTGCTAGCATTTGTGCAGCTTCAGCCAAATAGAGATTATCTTTCTCGTAATTCCTTACCACATCCAGCCAGTCCTTCATTCTTTGTGACCCGTACCTACCAAACAGATTCTTAGTATCTGCCTCAGTTTCCTTTAAAATCTCTATGATTTTCAAACAGTGAAAATAGTTGATATAACTCCCAGATAGTAAAGTAGCTATATCATTATGGACAGGCATGTCTTGGATAGCATTGTTAATCTTTTCCCTTACAGGAAGAATACTCTTCTGCCATTCTTTATTTACGTGTCTTCTGCTCACTAACCAATCTTGAAGTTTTCCTATATTAATGTCGATGGGTATGTTACTCTCCTAGAACATATTTTTTTTTATATTAAAGAGATATTGCTTGAAATATGTGAAATTATTTATAACCTTTAAGTATACTTACGTCCATTGTAAATGTATATTTTGGTAGACGTACGAGATGGTTACAATTTACTTTCTTTATATATTAATTATTTTTACATTTATATTTCCATTTTATTTTATTATTTGCAAAATAGCTAAGTGACGTATAAAAAATTTATTTACTAATACCTGTTTGACAATTACCTACTGACTGTCACTTTCACATGCCAAGTCACCAGTCAAATGTCACAAATGTGGTCAAAAAAGACACTGTCAGCCCGAGCTGTCAGCTTTTTCAAATCGGACTTCCTGAGATTAGCGCGATCAAACAAAATACAAACAAACTCTTCAGCTTTATAATATTAGATTTTATTAGTATAGTTCTTAGATCATTAAGTACTTAATGATCTAAGTTATAGTTATACCGTGTTTTCCAATTACAGAGCATAATAGAGCATAATGCGACTCAGTGGCGCAAAATGCCGAATTTAAAGGGGAAAAATTAAAATTCTGTCACTGAGTTGGCATCGATTGCACGCATCACGCGCATTACTTTTAAGAGTGCTCGATTGTGCGAAGCGTTGCTGTCGTTGAAACATTCAACGTTAAGCATTATGCCGCATAATGCGCTCTAGTGCTGTAATTGGAAAACTACCACATAAACTTAATGCAACACAACCATAATTTCTCAATTGGAAATAGTATTTACTGAGATAAGCGCGAAACTTAGTGAGGATGGATCACAGACATATATTAAGTAGACAACGCAAGTACCGCGATCTGTATGAAAACCAAGCGTGTCATATTTTTTGTACTGACCTTGACGCGTTATGACGTCACGAGCGCTTTTTAGTGATGGTAATTTCATTTTACGCTAAATCGATTAAGACGCCACTCGCGCGGCGATTCTAGTATCGTCCTATCCCATCGAAGTAAATCGAAAGAAATCAGATCAAACTAGATCTATGTCTAAGAGGTAGTCAAATAAATGAATCGTAATCGATTACTAAATCGATTCAAGACAGAAAAAATGTTGTGTGGTTTTATGAAACCACGGTAAAAGTGAAACTTAGGCACAAAATTATCGTATTTGTACGACAATTATCGTACGGTTCCGAACACTGCTTTATACCTACTCGGCAGCCGACCGTCACGCGACATGCGCTACACAGACCAAAAAGTTTGAGACGATGTAATAAAAGTTTCACTTTAAAATGATAATTACCATAGACAGAGGAATGATAAAATAAAGTTATAAACCTTTTAATATTCTAACAAGTAAACTAATGTGTTTTAGCTTTTTCTTACATATGCCCATTGAGTTACCATGTACTACGTACTAGAGAGGCCATCGAAAGAAAGTAATGAAACTGTCAATCAATCAATCTTTATGTCCCGTTGCATCGATCCATTTTTCTTTTATGTTCGGGTTACTTGGAAAACTGGAAAAACAAACATAGTCTAAGCAATAAGGAGTTTTCTTAAAAAACTCCCAAGATGACACTTTAACTAATGGCGTCCATGTCATAATATTTATTTTTAGTACCTTTGTATTAAAATACTTAAAAGTTCTAGGTCAAGTCGTATTAAATGACAAAAAAAATCTATGCCTTTTTTTCTGAAAAATTGCTCCTTCAAATTATCATTTTTCTGTTCGATTATAAAATCGATTAGAATCGAGAACTGTTGCATCAAATGAACATCACTAACCACAAAATTGGACAGAAAAATGAGAACAGAAAAATGAGAAGACGCTATTCATTGCTTATTATCATACGACGCGATCTTTACCGTGCCAAGTAAAAGCCGCAATGTATTCCGAATCATTCCGTATGGTTTGGTATCCATGTTTGTCACGATCGTTTTCCACAGATATTCTTTATTTGATTTTAAAATAAATAGTGCATATTCTGATTAGAAAATTACTTACTGGTGGAAGGAAACATCTCCGATAACTCGGCCACTCACAGCTGTGGAGTTTCTACAGTTTATAACGGCGCAATTCGGCATTTTACTTTATTCAGCTTCACGTCTTTCCTTGCCGAACTGCAAGCGCGGACTGAGTGTAGGCCAGCGTCAAGTAAGTTTCATAAACTTAGTTTGGACACGGGAAGTACATACACTCGCTTAGTCTATCTTGATACATGTCTGTGGGATGGATGGATGGATGTTTGTAACTCTTTCACGCAAATACCACTGAAGCGATTGCAATTAATTAATTTGGTATGAAGGTAGCTGAAGACCTAGAATAAAACATAGGCTACTTTTTATCCCTTAAGTCCCACAGAAACGGGAACTATGCGAAATTTATCAATCATTAATCAATTTTTTTTTTATTTCAATGTGTAAAATATGCATTATAATAGATGTTTCCACAGGAATAATAATATAATATTATGTTACCTACTGCTTTGAAAGTTAAAAGTAGCACATTATGTCACTTACACACTTTCGCATCACTACATACCTAGTATAGAACAAAGTCGCTTTCTCTGTCCCTATGGTAGAAGATCCGAACATAAGTCGACCTTCACCGGCGTGATAATAGAATGAGACCAATTTTATAATAAATTTAGTCTATTAAAAAATGTATTAAAAATGGGTTGACTGGGAAAATCCTGGACAGGACATTTTTAATGAATTTAAAAAAAAAAAAACATTTTTTTTTTAATTAATTGCAGTATCAACATAATAAAAAAAAAATATAAGTAAGAAACCTATAGAATGTGCAGGCATAGTCGTTTTCTAATATTTACCGGGACAAACGGCTAGGTTGGCAGGTATAAACAGGTATGTCGGTACCAGTTACTTTCACTTGATAGGATGATGAAAAAAAAATTATGTCAGCGCTGTTTTATTACAAAATTGTTTTATTATCTCGAAACTGCAATTAATAAAAAATGAAAATAAAAGATTTTTTAATAATTAATTAAAAAATATCCTGTCCAGGATTTTCCCACTAAACCCATTTTTAATACATTTTTTAATACACTAAATTTATTATAAAATTGGTCTCATTCTATTATCACGCCGCGCCGCGGCCGGTGAAGGTCGACCTATATTTGTATCTTAGACCACTATGTCCCTTTGTATGCTTAAATCGTTAAAACTACGCAACGGATTTTGATGCGGTTTTTTTTAAATAGATAGAGTGAGTCAAGAGGAAAGTTTTAGCATGTAATTTATGAGATTTTAGACAAAGCGGGCGAAGCCGCGGGCGATTAGCTAGTTTATGATATAAGAAAGGATAAGGATAAATTAGTAAGGATAGGTACCTCATGTAATTTTACGCTTCATAAACCAATCGTGATGTACATCAATAAAAGTAAAGGTTATTAGCAAATTAACATCAAATTTATTGTTCGTTAATTACCTATTTATGTTTGTATGTTCTAAGACTTCTAAGTACATACACTTCGAGCATTTACAGCAATTTTGTTACAAAGTAACATTCAAATTTGTTTTGTATTTTTACAAATAAGTGGTAGGTAGATAATAATAGATAGGTATGTACCTATACCTATAACAATGATCTGAAAACTTAGATCTTAGAACACGAGAAAAAAGTCTTGCTGCTTTCATTGATAGCGTACATAAATATAAGACTATTATGTTACTATAATGCTAAGTAGATAATACATATTGATTTTGCAATAATTAAGTATACTACAGGAAAAAAATATTTACGGCCCGGATTGTAAGTATATTTTTTTTTCAAAGATAATACCACTATTAAGCATTAGGTCTAAAAAGTATCTCCACCAATTTCCAGCCAAAACGGTTCAGATTCACTGGAGTAAATTAACGACTGTCTCTTATACCTATATTTATTTCTTTATAAGAGACAGTCTCAGAAATTTATAGTGATAATTTTATTTTGAACTTAATCTAATTATTATTAATACAAAAGATATAGGTCTTTTTCTTTTCTAACATTTATACTAAATTTATAGTCGTAATACTGTGATTCACTCACTAATTATTGTTATCATATCAATTATTTAATTAAAAAATTAATATATCTACTTAGGTATATTATAACGACGATTTACAACCGATGCGAGTTACACAACCTTAGTTTCAGCGGCTAGAAAAACCAGTCAAATGGCTTCGCAATGATTGATTTCGTACAATATGTTAATTGCTACGATTCAATAAATAAACGGCACAATGCAGGTCACTAACTTTTCGATAAACACGTTATCTACCCTTGTTGTAGCTTCAGTTTGATAAATACATTCGTGTAGACACGAATTCTGTGGTGTTGATAAACATAGGTATTAATATTATGTGCTAGTGGCAAAATGGTTGATGTGAATAGTGAAAATTTGTAAGTTAGTTCTTCTGGAAATTCTGAAAGATACAGTTTAGGAACACTTGTATTAGAATACCGGTTGTTTATTTATATTTACTGGTTAAAATTGTCTATAATATAGGTACGTAGTTAGATTGAGAAGTGTTAGAAGTTTTGAACAAGAAGGAAATTTATTTCCACTATTTGTCAGATTTTTTTCAGTCTTGATGATTTTTACAACACTTACAGTACCTATTATTAAAATAATCTTATGACTTTATATTATTAGAGATTATAATTTTGAAACACCAAAACTGTCGTACATTTAAATTGTAAAACTATTTCATTTCATTTCATTTCAAAAATTAAAGTAAACGTTAAAGTAAAAGCTGTAGTTTCGAATGAAATTAGTAGATACGGAAATTAAGAAAAATATCGATAGGTAGGTATGGTCACACAAGGCCGGTAGATACTTTTCTGGCTCTTACTTGGCCTGGACCTATTTTATGAAACCCGGTAAAGACAAATTAAAGAACTGAAAGATTATGATAAATTAAATATTAGGTAAATTGCGTGTAAAACAATACATCAGAAATAGACGATTGTGCCAAAATTCATTTGATTTTACAATTTGTTTGATACTAGCCGATCCTCCCGGCTCCACCGGGGTCAACCCGGAATAATAATATAATAAAAAAGGTTCACAGTCATTCCACAGAAGTTCCACAGTATTACTTTACTCTATGAAATAGGTACATACATAATTATGAGCAGCATAGGTACTGCCTATGACACTCATTGATAGCTATAACATCACATCTTGCATCACTTGATCACATATATAATTCCGTAGATCCAGATATTACACAGATTAACTACATTTACAAAATTGATTAAAATACTATGGTATAGTATTTTCTAGTGTTTGATTATACGCGAATATTATTCATTTAGAAATTAAAGATTTTAACGGATTTTAAACGCGATTTATTCATTATACTGTCGACTCGCTGCAAAGTGTGCGAAATGTCGGGCTAATATAATTAATAAATTTAATAATAAATCGCATTTAAAATCCGTTAAAATCTTTAATTTCTACTATGGGATAGTCGAAAAGGTCGAAGGGGATAGCACCTAATAATAATATAAGGATACCATTTCATTTTGAGAATAAAAGTAATGAGAACATGTCCATCTAATTCAACTCAACCCAATATTCCATTTCTCTAATGAATTTAGTAATCTTTGCACTGAGCACGAATTTGATGAATGATAAAATTAAAATCTTGGATAAAATCCGTGTTTTCCAATTACAGCACTAGAGCGCATTATGCGGCATAATGCTTAACGTTGAATGTTCCAACTACAGCAACGCTTCGCACAATCGAGCACTCTTAAAAGTAATGCGCGTGAATTGATGCGTGCAATCGATTTATCGTTAGTAATTATTAATTGTTGGAAAAAAATTTAATAGTGTGAGACCCATTTGTAAAAAAGTCTTCAAATAACGATTTTCGTGGGACTCACCTCCGTCATACGGACTACTGATATCCACTTAATCG
>CAJQZM010023304.1:0-17438 GCA_907164665.1 Colias nastes | reverse complement strand
TGGCGGTATTTTATTGCATAAAAATGATTCAAACCTGCAACTTTCACGTGTTCTTTCTTTTTCCTGAATATAGTTTCTGAATTTTTAGTTGCGAGAGAAACGAGCACCTGTCTGAATAAAAATATATTTTTGAAACGTGTGAAATTTGATTTTATTTCAAACTTAAGCAAGCAATTTTTACCGTTTGCTAACTGTACTCACCTAACTTTTATAACTAGGTACTACTAATAGAAGAAGTGCTAATAATAAATTCAAACTAATATAATAAATGCGAAAGTCTGTCCGTTTGTTTGTTGAGCTTCTCGATAAATAAAAGCACGTTATTTTGAAATGGATGAATAATTTGGCATGACTTCAAGGCCTAATACCTAATTACCTATTTCAAAAACCAAATTTCAAAGGTAGAAGGTGAAAGAAAGAAGGTAGAATTTTTCTGTGAATGCAGGCTCATTATTTTTAAAAGAAACTTGGTACCTACTAAAATAGATCATGTATTACAATTTTTGACTATTATACCGACTTTTTATTCTAGTGAGAGAGGCCGCGAGCTCTATCTAGAAAATGCATTTAAAGCTTCTAAGAAGCGTAACAATATATTTAAACTTATATTTCACCAGGTTTTTATAAAACAACAAAGGTTTAAAACTTATCAATGTTGTGCTGAATAAACAAGGCATAAATTGCATACTTTAAAAATCTCAAGGCGCTCGGAAGCCTGTGACACAGATAGCGAGGATCCTTCAAGTAAGTCCTGGAGTCCTTATTTTTTCTTCCCTCTCATTATACATTATATATGACTAAGAGTACAGTCCTCTGACATACATTTTTAAGAGTATTGTCAAACGCTCCGAAATACAATGAAGATTCTTGCGTAGTGTATTTTTAATGTTTAGTATGTTTGTTCAGGATTTAACGAAATATGCCTTAGTAGCTTTTGAATAACTCGTTCATTTTTCTAACATTTAAAAAGTAATCCTTGATTGATTTATTTCCGTGTTAGTTTTACATACATGCACTTTTAATAATTCTAAAAATAAAGACTTGTTCAAAAAAAGGTTCATTAATTAAGGTATTATTAAATCGTTGTTAATACAACAACGAGCATTCGAGATTTTAGTTTACTGGTGACCACGCTCGTAAACTTTTCGACTGTCTGGTTAAGCAATAAAATGAATAAATCGTATTTTAAATCCGTTGCTATCCATTGCATTACTTGTTATTTATTTTATATAAGGACAAAAAATCAACCCAGTAAAGATCTCGTGGATAAAAACCTGTTGCCTTTAAGACGCATAAATCTGATATTCTAATCATTTCATTAAGAAATAATTGAGAAGTTTTAAAACTAGGAGGTGTTTTAGACGTCGACGTCGACATTAAAGAATGAAAGAATGAATGTATGAATGAAAACTATTATTGCAAGACAATTTAAAGGTAGGTAACAATAATAGCTAAACTTAATTTTCCTACAAACTCTTCTGACAAAGGTATATAACCTTAATAACTTTCAAATTGAAGTTAAAATACGTTTCAAATAAATAATTTGTAACATTCACGTGTTTTAAAAACTTTGGGCGTATAGTCAAATATAACCGTGGACCGAGGCACAGTTGCTTACGTTTTTATTTTAATGTCACTACAGTGTTATAAACTAGAGCACTTTCCTTAATTCAAAACTGCACCAACGTTTCACACAATAAACGCTGTATTAACACGTTAGCTGCGAAACAGGGCTTGAAACACCCTGTCCGTGTCTCGTCGTTATAGCGGTAGGAAAAAACTTAAACTTCTCTGTCGTGCGGGAGGCATAACTTCCATCTGGTTCAGTGTAGGAAAGTGATATCTATATATCTGAGATGTGCTATTGATTCCTAGTTCAATGGTATACCGACCTTAATACCGGGTTTCTTAGACCTCGTGCCGCACTGAACAAATAAAAATTCTAACACAGTGCGGAACGAGGTTGCGAACACCTCGTACCACCGCGCACCTCGTACCGCACCCTAAGCTAGCTTCACGCGGTTAGTGTTGTGCAACGCATTCGAGACTATTTGTGGAACAACTTATTGAAGCTTTTACAAAGAAGGACTTGAATGTGGATACAGGTAATTTTCAAACATCCTAACTACTCGTTATAATAAATATCGTTAATAGAAACGTGAATGTGACATGTTGAGTAACTTTCTTCAAATAGGTTGATAATCATGATTACTATTAGTGTGTTTGTTCATTGAATCAACTAGCGGCAAATCCAAAACACCCGGCAATCGGTGTATGGCTCATCAAAATTTAACTCTTGCCCAAGTCAACAAGCCAACAAACAAGGCACATCATCTCTTAAAGGGATCAAAGAAGAGGAGATGTGTAGGATGTTACGAAAAACTCCGCACCTTCTTAACAAGTCGTGAGGCCGACAAAAAAGTAAAGAAAATTCTCACAGAATGCACTGGTTGCAAACAATATTATTGTTTGGCCTGTTTTAATGAAGTAAGGGGAATGAAAAACATCCATAAGTTTGATAAATAAATACAATTAAATAAAATCGATATTATTGTTTGGCCTGTTTTAATGAAGTAAGGGGAATGAAAAACATCCATAAGTTTGATAAATAAATACAATTAAAATATAAAATCGATATTTCTTTTCCCATCACTAAATTATATGAAAAACTGCTATTGTTCAGTGCGGTATGGGGTACATCAGACCCCACATTTTATTTTACCCATAGAATCTAAACTAACTAATCTAACCACGGGCGGCGGTAGATTTAGGTTAATGAACGCATTGTTAATAATAATCACGACAAAAGCCGCACACTTTGTCTTATTTGGCGCCAAAAAAAGGATTTTGGTCTCCTACGGGCGGTGGGGTTTAATATGCCTCGTGCCGCCACAATATCTGGTATAGGACAAGGTTTAAAACGACCCGTAACGCAGTAATGGAAAGTACAGATATATCTGTGCCGCAGTGAACGTGTTAAATGAGATGAACTATATCGTATTCAGGAGCTTCTGTATGGTTAAATTATTTTTTCTCATAAAGTTTTCTGAAAAATCATAATTTAACATTTTATCTTTGTGAAATATACATTAATTGAAAAGGAATAGTCATATTAAGCGGTAAAATCTTCGCTACTTAAGTTTTCTTCAACTTTCAAGAAAATTATATAAAACACATGACACACACATTTAAATTTCATGTAATTTTATCCACGCATGTGTATGATCTATCTATAGTCTATATACCAATCTAGTACTTAAAAACCCTTGCTATTATATTATCAAGAAAGAAAGTTAGCCGTAAGCTACGGGAAATGAATGGTCTAAGATCCGAATATAAGTCGAAATGCAACGGCGTGATAATAGAATGAGACCAATTTTATAATAAATTTAGTGTATTAAAAAATGTATTAAAAATGGGTTGACTGGGAAAATCCTGGACAGGACATTTTTAATGAATTTAAAAAAAAACATTTTTTTTTAATTAATTGCAGTATCAACATAATAAAAAAAAATTATAATAGACTTAAAGTATGAAACCTACAGAATGTGCAGTCATAGTCGTTTTCTAATATTTACCGGGACAAACGGCTAGGTTGGCAGGTATAAACAGGTATGTCGGTACCAGTTACTTTCACTTGATAGGATGATGAAAAAAAAAATATGTCAGCGCTGTTTTATTACAAAATTGTTTTATTATCTCGAAACTGCAATTAATAAAAAATGAAAATAAAAGATTTTTTAATAATTAATAAAAAATATCCTGTCCAGGATTTTCCCAGTCAACCCATTTTTAATACATTTTTTAATACAATAAATTTATTATAAAATTGGTCTCATTCTATTATCACGCCGTTGCATTTCGACTTATATTCGGATCTTAGACCAGAATGTTCCCTTCAAAACGTAACCCATTACCACAGAATACATAATAGTAGCTAAACGCTACAGAAGTACAGAACGGACACTCTCCGCCTCCCGCCAAAATTAAACACTTACCTCACCCCGCACGATCACGCTATAAATGGTCCGCATTTTTCTGCAAGGACGATACGCAACGAAGATTGACAACATTAATCAAATTGACTTAAAGTAATTTTATTATTTTGGATTTGTGATTATCGTTTTTCGTAGAAAATGGTTAGATATTGTGCTGTTTACGGATGTATTTCATCAGAAAAACGCGAATTTTTTTTTTACGCTAGTCACAAATGTGCCAACCATAAAGCGTTAACACACACATTTGCAGTCTCTACAGTGTGACTGTCAAAACGATAATTTTGTATGGAGTGTCCGGGGTGTGCCATTACTACAAAGTGTTGTCAATCTGTTATGCTTTAAACAGATACCTAGATTTAAACCAAAGCAGCTGTTTACAAATGTATAAAGCGCGTTATTCATCTCAACGCTCGTCAACGCATTTGTTTCCCCAAAATTGTTATTATAATCCTGCTTTGAAGAAGACAAATTAGGGAAATGCGTCTTAAATTCATTTGCAATTAGACGAGAGAGTAATCCCAGTTTACATAGAAAGCTTGTTCAATGCATTGCAAATGTTAAATTCATGTTTACTGAAGAATTATTTAATGTGAATTGGTAATGCGGAAACGGAGATTTGTTGGAACAAATTTTACGTGTTGTATCTGTGCTTGTAGGAAGCTTGTTGCTGATAAGCAAGTGGTATTTTGCGTTACTAAATGAAGCCTTGAGATTTTAACCAACTGCACTAGAAGAAGGATTAGGTTTTTTAAGTGTAACAATCTATTTAACTCAGAAGAAAAAAGAATATGTCTGCATTCTTTCAACACCTATAAACTTTGGTTAAAGAAGTTAGTGAACCGGATAAATTTATGTAGCGTCTGCACTGATCTGCCCTTGTTAAAGTTGATTAAAATAAAGTAGATAGCTATTGTATTTGTGTTTTCACCTTTACGCTACAATATCTTCTACTATATTCCCTAATCTACATAAATATTAGCAACAATCAAACATTATCTTATACCCAAAACATAATCACACTCGCGACAAAAGCTACAAATCCCGTAAACAGAAGCATATCGCTTCGCATGCACAATTTAAAATATGATTTTTACGTGAATACACAATACAAAATGGGACGTCAATTTGAAAGAGCAAAAGCACTTGAAAGCGCTGAGAGGACGTGCAGAGCATCTGGTTGGATTGCTGAAGGATTTTGTGCACCTGTATGTAAAGGAACCGTGTATGGATAATAATGAGCTGGGGTAATAGCTAGTTGAAGGAAATTAGCTGTTTTGTTGGTTGTACGTGATGGTAACTATATTTATTTGAATAAGTGACAATACACTAAACATTTTTATTGTAAAGACGCTGTTATAGTATTAGCATTAAACTTAAAAAAAATGAAAATTAAACATAAAAACATGATCAGCACGCCAATAAGCAAACGATGTTATACCATCAGTGCGTAGATAGAAATCCAAGGGATTCCACCAACAAATTTATCCTTAGAAGCATTAAAGTTGCCATCGCTGCGTAACTAAAACCATTAGGTATATCGTTTTACGCTCTACTTCGCTGCAATTTAATATATTTTTAATCATGTTATCCAAAAGGTTGGTTTGCTCACGTGTTTATGTTCTGTTGATCGCGTGACACTAGATGGGAATTGCTCACGCTAGTTGAGAACCAATCTCATCGGGTATTTTATGATTAAACTTATTTATGTGTTTTTGGTTTAGATTTTATAGCACACCAAATATTCTGTGTTGTAGCATATATTTCAGGTGTTTTTTGTGTGCTTCGTCCCTATGATATATGCTTCGTCCTCGTGTTAGACATAATATTCCTTATTAACTGTAAAGTATTCTAAAAATCTTAGAAACAAACGTTGTTCAACGTATCATAAATCATTGCAATGGGAAATAAAAAATAAATATTCTATACATGAACATTACACATGCAAAAATGATGAAATTCCATTGATTTATAAGCGAGTGCCAAAAAACTTTCACCAAAAAATTCCAAATCCAGAACATGCAAATTGAAATCTAATATCAAATATCATTGGACAGCCCGGCTAAAACATAATCGTATTAAGATACAGTGGAACGGCACACAGAATGACGTTTTTGTCTTTTTAATGAATGCTGCTCTAAATTCGAGCTAACAATGCGTCGCAAATGTAAGCGTCGACTCTCTGGGACACGGGCTGGTTTATCTGTACTGATTTTATTTTTACTAAGTAACTGAATCTATAGGTAAATGTATAAAAAAGGTGTTACTGGTCAATATATCTATTTACTAGACTCAGTAGTACTTCTATGCGTGGTGGAATAACGTATAAGCCGGCTCTACATTGAGAACAATAATTATAGATGTAGGAAAGTTAAGTACCTAAAATATAATGTTTATGATTAATTGATTAGGTATAGACATTATTATATCGGTCGCGTGATCACAATAACACATAATGTATCATTTAAATTTTAAATTCAATGATAGGAATACAAATAAAAATAGGAACACGGAATTAGATAACAATCCTAATCGACAGTAACACATTCGTCAATGGAAAAACCAACATATTTCATGTCAAATTTCATATCTAAAAACCAATGAAAATCAAATCGTTACCATCAAAAATTCACCGCAAAATTTATGCATTTAGCGCTATCGTTTTATCATAAACCGAATTTAGTATCAACAAAAAATACTATCACGATATCAAAAATGTGAAATTGTACAATCGCTTACCGCTCATGAAAGCCGCGCGTTTAACGAACTAACATAAAAACTGCAAATGAAACCGAGCCGTGTGAGCTTACATTCCCCGTTTTTACGTAAACAGCGAAAAATCCATCGTTGTTTATCTAGCGTGCAAAAAGTTTGCACATATTTCAGTTTTTCCGATCAATAGATAGCCGATGGGTGATTGGCGCGGCGACAGTTACGGCTCTGAAAAACAAGCGATACGTACACTCAATGTTTGCCCATTTAGAGATTGTGATCAGGAGATTCGACCCTGTTCCAATCGAATCATTTATTCGCCAGGTTTAGAGGTGATTTTCAATCCTTTTGATGTTGTCAGTTATTGGAGTGCTCCAATCAATGCGATTAACATCAAAGTCTTTCATTGTAATCATTGGCCAATTACTTTTGAGAATTAAAATCAAATAATGAAAACAAAATAATGTGGAAAAAGTGCAAAAAATAGACACAAACATGTGATTTAGGTACTTGATTTTGTAATTTATAATACGTGTGCATTTATTTCCTTTTAGGAATAATAAATATCTCGAAAACATGTTTATGTATGTACATTGTACATTGTACACAGTCTGTAGGAGTAGTTTAGCGCATACATAGTATAAAGACTAGAATGTTCCGTGTAATCAGGAACTAATTATAAAAGCTGGCACCTTTTTTGGAACCAACCACTTCAGCCAATTAACATAGTTGTTCTGTGTAATGCTGCCAATTTCAAGATAGCTAAAGAAATAAATTATCTAAACTTTACTAAAATTCTTAATAAAAAAAAACACAAACTACATTAGTAGGTACAGAGTATAAAACAATATCGCTTCCAGTTGTATGTCTGGCTGTCTCTAGTTATGCTTTGATCTAAAAAACTACACAACGAATTTTAATGCGTTTTTTATTATGGATGGAAACGTTCAAGAGAAAAGTTTTATGTGGTTTTTTAGAGGTTATATATAGTTTGTTAAATTTTACGCAACGCGAGTGAAGCCCGGGTGGAAAGCTAGTGTTATATAGAGTCTTCAGTACTTATTGCGCAACGCCAGAACTTCCTACATCCGTAAACAGCCCGACCAAACATGAAAAGTGAGCTTTAATAACTGGACTGGAGAAGGATAATCGATAGGCAATAAAAGGCACATCTATTATAATGTTTCTGCCCCTCGTAAATCACCGAAAACGTTCAGTGACAGGATCCGAGTGAAATATAAGCCGTGAAAATAGCGGCTTGGTCAGACGTGGTCTCTGCGAGTCAATCGAGCGACTCGACGGCTGAAATAAATAGAAATCTAGCCATTAATAAATCTTGAACATAGCGCATTCGGTTTGTACCTTAACCGACTGCTGAAAAGGTTCAATTCGTAAAATAGCCCCAAAGTTATTATGGTCAGTTGCTAGTGTGGTCTTGTGAATAAAATAACCATTCATAATTGCAATTATCTGAAATAAATCAAATAAATAAATACTTGTTAAAGGTTGCAGAATAAAAAGCTTTTGCACATAATATATTTAGGGTTTTGAATTCTCCGCAGTTCTTTGCACTCTCAATATAAGTTATCTTTTTCAGGCGCCTACACTTTCTATTTAAAATATAATTGAAACACAATCTGCTCCTGAAATGTACGTAGGCGTTTTTAATTTCCTTACATATAAATTTTATCTTATTCATCATATTTTATTAATTAGGTATTTAACTTATTGTGAGCTTAATAAATTGTAATTAAGTAGATACGACTTTATTCCTAAAACATGTTCATTCATTTTGATAATTTTTAAAATGTAATTCACGCTTTCATAGATATTGTCGTATGAATAGCAAAATACAAACAACCCTATTTGTATAAAAGTTTATCCCCGAAAAATCAACGCAAAAGTCCCTAATACCACAGATTCAAAATCCCGTTCGAAACAGTCCTGTTACGGTTCGTCAACGTCACCGCGAGATTTGGAGCGAAAATCCGGAAAAAAACGCGTACTTTTTAGGGTTCCGTAGCCAAAATGGCAAAAACGGAACCCTTATAGTTTCGTCATGTCCGTCTGTCCGTCTGTCCGTCTGTCCGTCTGTCACAGCCGATTTACTCGGAAACTATAAGTACTACAGTGATGAAATTTGATGGGAATATGTGTTGTATGAACCGCTACAAAAATATGACACTAAATAGTAAAAAAAAGAATTGGGGGTGGGGCCCCCCATACATGTAACTGAGGGATGAAATTTTTTTTTTCGATGTACATACCCGTGTGGGGTATCAATGGAAAGGTCTTTTAAAATGATATAAAGTTTTCTAAAAAACATTTTTCTTAAAGTGAACGGTTTTTGAGATATCAGCTCTCAAAGTCGTAAAAAGTATGTCCCCCCCCCTCTATTTTTATAACTACGGGGTATAAAATTCTAAAAAAAATAGAGGTGATGCATGCTAATTAACTCTTTCAACGATTTTTGGTTTGATCAAAGTATCTCTTATAGTTTTTGAGATAGGTTGATTTAACTGTAATTTATTATATTTGCTGCTACGGAACCCTTTGTGCGCGAGCCCGACTCGCACTTGGCCGGTTTTTAGTTATTTACATAGTTTTCTGCAGTTGTTGATGTACCTACTATCCTGACAGTTCTTTTTATTTAGGAAAATATTCAGACCGTGGATGTAACTGCGCATTTTGTTGAAAAGTACTTTTGCATTCCGCAAATGGCTGCCTTATATTCGTGGTCCACCAAAATGAGCGATGCGTGCTGTGTAATATGAGAATTATTCACTTTTTCCATAATATTGATAAAAATTTCCATGTTTTTTGTCCGAACATTGTGTTAATTATAAACACAAACTAAAATTGATATGGTAACTGAAATATTTTTCAGTTACTTTATAACATTTAATAGAGTATAGCTATCTATGCCTGACGTTATATTCACAGCTGCTATTCATACACCATATTGAAACGTTCTTCAAACGTTTTGTGTCCTTCATTTCTTTCCTTATTTCCTTTCATCATTCCTTTTTAATTGGAATTGATCGAATTCCAGAATTTGCTCTTTATAGCATGAAATTGCTCTTAAAAATGTAATAATGAAAGCCAAAGCGTCCGCAAACCACGCCGAAACACGATATGAGCCACCACTTAGCGAATCGTCCAAATGAAGCTTGACAGGAACAAACAGTAAAACGATTATGTTACCATGCCTGAAACAGATGTTTTTAATCCACTATCTCTCCAGAGATCAAGGCTCCGTATAACGGAAATCGGGAAAAATAATACATTCCTAACAATTCTGCTGATGTCACCAAAGAAATAAACTAGCGACGTATTCCCGTAATAAACTCGCGCTGATCAAAGCACAAATATTATATAACTCTTTGAATTCTTCGGATCAAACAACCAATAACATTTCTAAACCCTTTTGAAGAAAGCAGTAAAAATAGAACGATGTTATAACTGTGTCACAATGCTGTAACAAAATGAAATCTGAAATTGAACTTCTAGAATATTCGGATATTAATTTTGCTGTTATTAAATTGATCGTGAGTAACGTCGCTTTTTATCTTCTCTTAGATATATGTATGTTTTATTACAATATATTGTTATAAATTAGAAAGTTTGGATGGATATTTTATATTTATACCTTAAGATCACG
Source organism: Colias nastes (assembly GCA_907164665.1). NCBI lineage: Eukaryota > Metazoa > Arthropoda > Insecta > Lepidoptera > Pieridae > Colias > Colias nastes. The sequence goes on along the minus strand of CAJQZM010023304.1, from coordinate 7,070 downwards.
ACATAGAATGGATAAGTTAGAAAGATAGAGTATTTATATCAGTACCACTATATACAGGCTAATTAAAATGAATAAAATATAAAATCACTATCACTACATAGTATAAAACAAAGTCGCTTTCTCTGTCCCTATGTCCCTATGTATGCTTAAATCTTTAAAACTACGCAACGAATTTAGATGTGTTTTTTTTTTAATAGATAGAGTGGTTCTCGAGGAAGGTTTTAGTATATAATTTATTAGGTTTTAGACAAAGCGGGCGAAGCCGCGGGCAGAAAGCTAGTACATAATAAAACTAATTCCTTTTACTTTGTTATGAGGAACATTACAATGTTATTATTTCGTTATCGAAAATATTAGTAAAAAATATATCAGAAGATAAGCGCTGTTAAACCCAGTACATAGTTTAATATATCTTCTACATAGCTACCTATCTTGATAGGTCATTTCGTTTGTTACAATTGTAAATATAGGTAAAGCACCTTTCTGTTCATATCAGCATGTATAAAATTAGATTTTTTTTGTATCGAGAATGTATCAAAGTCTATTGATAAGTAAATAACTTTCCTACTTCCTTATTGAGTTACTAGGTGCTCATTATTGATAAATTAATATAATCTTATTTCATATAAACAAATCCTAAATGCTTCCAAGAAACAAACCAATTATTATCTACATTTAAAATGCACTCAATAAACCAAAAAGCGGTAAATAACATGTTATTTATTCAATTACTTGTGATTTCAATTGTTATTCTGGTTTTTTATAAAGGTAACCTTGATTCCAATGTAATAATTACCCTAAGGAAATACCAAATTACTTAACTGGAAAAATCCCGGTCAATTACGTACTGCAATATCAAAGTGCATTAACAAACAAATAGGATATCTATATTATAACTCTAAAGAGGTAATTACAAATTATATCGCTTAATCTATACTAATATTATAAAGCTGAAGAGTTTGTTTGTTTGAACGCGCTAATCTCAAGAACTACTGGTCCGATTTGAAAAATTCTTTCAGTGTTGGATAGCCCATTTATCGAGGGAGGCTATATATCATCACGCTAACTGCAACAGAAGCGGAGCCACGCGGGTGAAACCGCGGAGCGCAGCTAGTCAAAGATAAATAGATAGATAGGTACGTACTAGTACTCTATATTATAATATTATGTCAATAAACTCCATTCTTGTCTTATCTGTTTCTCCGACCATCATATAAAAAAGCTACGAAAAAAATCAATTGGAATTCCAAACTATCCCATAGGTATCCAAATAGTACATATTAACTCAATGTATCCAAACTAATATTTTGCACTATTAATTCAAAAGTTTGCCTATCTATTAAGCTAAACTATAGCACCGATTTGGATGAAATTCGATTGCAGATAATTGAAGAACCACATTCAAATACCACCACATTCTTGGTAAAATATTCAGTAAAATTACAGTTTCAACTTGACCCCTATCCGCTGTCCTACATAAGGGAGGTCTATGTTATATACTGGTATAATTTAATAACTATTTGCCTGGTAAAACCAGAGTAGATTGCTGTTCACGGCTATAGTATGATTTATTGATGATTAGATGGAATTCGACCATGGTTATGTAAAATGAACACAGCGTTAAGCGCATGTTACACTTCTAATTACTACATACATAGTATAAAACAAAGTCGCTTTCTCTGTCCCTATGTAGGGACATAGGGACAGAGAAAGCGACTTTGTTTTATAAGCATACATAGGGATGTATGCTTAAATATTTAAAACTACGCAACGGATTTTGATGCGGTTTTTTTAATTAGATAGAGTGATTCAAGAGGAAGGTTTTAGTATATAATTTATTAGGTTGTAGACAAAATGGGCTAAGCTGCGGGCGGTAAGCTAGTAGTACCTATTATAAATGCGGAAGTTTTTAACATCATAACTTCAAGACAATAATTCAGAAAACTGGAAAGCTGACAAAACCCCTTCCGAACTCAGTGTTTCCGCAAATAAAACAAATCTCCAAAACGCTTCCGCATAAAAAAGTAACCAATAAAAGTCCCATGTAATCAAAATTCGCTTGAAATCCGCACTATTTATTTAGAAAGCCGGCAAAACGCTGCGTCAAACACTGTTTCCCGCTGGAAGCAGGCCAATGTAAACGCGCCAATACTTTTACAGTTATAAGGAAAATGATAATGGAAACTGTTATCTTGCTATAGGCAGTGGAAAGTACGCTGCAGTGACGCACAAGCCGGGGTAACTAGCAAAAAATTATCTATGTAACCTTGCTGAAACAAATCGGAAATTTTGTTTATTGATGAAATGATACATGTTCGATTCAACAATGTAATAGATGGCAATGTTTGTATAATTTAAGTTCTTCATTAGTTAATTTTTGTTTCAATTACAGGTTGTGTGGCATTCAATGATTGTTAAGACCAAAGTACAACAAGCTGAATTAAGGGCGGGCGGGCTACATAATGACTTGAAGTAGGCTACCAACAGACGACACATGTAATTAGCGTTTACTACGTAGGGCTTATATTTCAATCCTCGGTAAAATTGTATTCCTTTTATAACATATTTAACAACTATTTCAAAAATGTGTTCTAATTGCTGCTATTTTGCCATGTTACCTACACGTGATTTATTCTATATTATTGTGTAATAGATACTTAATGAAAAAGCTAAAGAAGCTTTTGCTTAAGCTATATATCGTATATAAAATATTGCTCATATATCGTGGTAGGTATGAAAGCAACGTATGAGGATGTCTACTTTATATTCATACTAGCTGCTCCGCGCGGTTTCACCCCCGTGGCTCCACTCCTGTTGGTCGTAGCGTGATGATATATAGCCTTCCTCGATAAATGAGCTATCTAACACTGAAAGAATTTTTCAATTCGGACCCGTAGTTCCCGAGATTAGCGTGTTCTAACAAACAAACTCTTCAGCTTTATAATATTAGTATAGATTAAATGAAAAAGAAGTATTAAAACATCAGCTGTAGGTGGAAGAGTAAATAAAACCATGGAAGGCCATTGGGTTTTTTGTACCAAAAAACCACAAAAATTGTCGTTCAATACATGGGTTTGGGAAGAATCGAACTCAAAATTTTACAGGATAATTATTATAATTATATTTCCTTATAATTATATTCAATATTATTTCACCATTTCGAAATGCACTTGACAAAAAATATTTAGGTACCTACCTACAGCGTTTGTCACAAAGTCTGTGGTCACTATAATAATACATAATAATTACATATGATTACAAAAAATATGCTATTTAATAAACGGGCATTTTATTTTTCCAATTTATTCTTCGTGATTATTATCACTTAATATTTTCATTTTGTATTAATTATAACCAGGAAATAAATTTTGTTCAATTAAACTAAAGAAGGGTATTGTGAATCATATAATATTATACATAATATAATTTATAATTAATTTTGTAAATTCAATCAACGGGAAAATCCGGCAACAAAATATCGAAAATCCAGATCATGTGCGTGAGGCATAGAATTTATCAGCTTTGACTCACAAAAGAACTAAAGTATTTAAAAACTCTATTATTAGCCTGACCTACATCTGACTCAACAGTTTTCCCTCATTTCTAAACAAAACATTGCGAATGTAACACACATTTAATTAAAACTACAACTTGGTACGTGTACGTTTTGAACGCTCATGGTTCAGCTGTAAAGGTCACTAACTTCAGTGAAATATATAATAGAGAGTGTAAAACTTGACGAGTACACGAAAAAGTTTAAAAATATAACCAAGAATTGTAGCAATTGTTAAAAGTATAAACATTTCCATTTTCCATTTCTCAACATGTCTTGTGCGACTGGAGTAGTCTATATCAGTCTTCTAGATCAAAATTTTTTTATGCTTGAGTTCAGCCTTTTGAAAAAGGTATTTATTATTCCCATATAATAACCATGCTAGTCTTCCGGAGTTAAGAAGTTGGCGGTGTTAGAACACCCCTGTCTGTCTCTGTCAGTCGAGTAGATCGAGTAGATTTTGACTTGCACTAAATTGAATGCACGCTCTTAAGACTCTGTCAGTCGGTAGGAAGTAGGAACAATATTATTACAGGATCTACGTAATCACTAGACATTGGATTATATGCATTTGCATATTTGCATATGCAAATGCATAAAACTCTCTATTTACGGCGTTAGTGCATATTTTAGCCTTTTTCCCCAATCGTGCATATTTCGTTAAGTAGTGGGAGTTTTGATTGGTTGACTAACCTTTATTAGCCAATCAGAACGCTCAACGAGTAAACAAACCCTATTTTGGCATGGTAAAATGGCAAAAAATTACAAAATTGGCTCCATTTTAAGTAAATTTTGAGCCATTCAAAATAGGGCTAGATTACCCTTTTGGGGCTAACAACTTAAAACACGGGTTGAATTCCAGAAAAGGGCTAGATTTAGCCCGAAAAGGTCTAAGGTGGCAAAACTGGTCTCGTGGGTGACAAACGTCACAAATTTGCGCTCGAAAATTTGGTATAAATGCTTAATTGTATATTGCCACAAAAACTATACTTAATTTTAAGAAAATTTCACTGTTTTTGTACAATCTTTGATTAAAATATATAAAAATAATAAAGGTTTTTTGATTTGGTATTGTGCATATTTTAGGCATATCTACATTTGTACATATGGCATATCTACGTTTTTAGTGCATATTTCGGCATTTTTTAGTGCATATTTGCATGCATATTTTGGCATTTTGTTAGTGCATATAATCCGATGTCTAGTAATCACTAACACAAAAAGGACTATTTTCTTTTCACTCAAAATTTATTTATTTTTTCTGTCTGGCATGCATAGAATAAATCTTCTTCTTCTTCTTTCTTTATTTTTGACTACACTTGTTAACCTACATATTTAGTTGTTTCTCTTGTAAATCCCCAACAAGCTTTTATTACCAAGCACCAGTAGGTACGCTATAAAGCAATGAATGTGTTGTTATCTTTGCCATGCTCTAGAGTCTAGAGTCTAGGCCAACATAAAATAAGACTTAACCAAACCGCTCTTAGATTTACGATTTTATGTCTTTTTCAGACGAGATGCGTTACTGCTGCGTTATTGTTTACAACACGATAATATTATTTGAATAAAAGATATATGTAAGCTGAAACACTTTTACCAACTCGCTCCAATTTGGATTACCACAACGCATATTCACCTTATGTGAAACCCTGACTGCGCCCAAATGGTCCCGAGATAAAAAAATGTTGCTCGGTAAAGTTGTAGGCATGTTACTTTCTAATGGTTTAAGAATTTTCAAAATCGATAGATTCTTTAGTTTAATTGTTACATACAAAAATAAAAATCCTTCCTCTTTATAGCATGAGTTAAAAATAGTCTAGATTAGCGTTAATAACATTAATCTGACATCAATGATCAATTAATAATAATCAAGATTAAACGCAGTGTGTGTGAAACCACCCTTATGATTCATAACTCGTAAAATTTTATAGATGATTGTTAATGTTGTCATAAAGTCATAAACTGTCATAAACGCATCGCTGTCAGGGCTTATGTTTAAAAGCATCAGAAGTGCATTGCACCCGACAGCCAGATGCAATTAATATTTAATGATCCTTCTGAATCATTAAAAACGTCTTAATATTATTTATTTGTTAATATTAATTATTTGTCGATTTTATAGCTCTAACAGTACCTAAATGGAGAATTGCAATGTTATAGTGTTAAGACTATGTTATAATAAAATATAGATAGAAAAAAAATACAGGAAGATAAGTAACTAAAAGCCTGTAATCGGTGGTGAAAGCAAAATTAGTTTCTGGGTTAATAATTCAAAACCTATAAGTAATTGTAATTTTAAAATTATGCATAATCATGTCGCTTAGTTAAATCATTGATAAATCTATTACAAACTTTTCTGTTAACACCACGGAACGTTTCAAAAATCTTTCAACAATCTTGCGTTTTTAAGAGGACGCAATTTTATTTTTTTGGTGTGTAGGGTCAACAATTTTTTTTTATCAGGTAAATAACTAGTTAAGAGATATATAGTAAAAACCATTTCAACTGCTATTTTCAAGATGGCGGCCGTAGGACAAGGGTGGCGACCTCACAAACTTGGTTTTAGCTTCACACTGAAGGTGAAACTTACCTCTACACATCAAAAAAATATAATTGCGTCCTCTAAAAAACGCAACCCCAAATGTAACTTTTCATTGGACTATTTGAGCTGCCTATTTAAGTATCTACAGCTACTTATATGTAGTTGCAGCTGACCCGACAAAGGTTGTTCTGCCAGGACAGCGTTATTATATTAGGGATATAAAACATAGTTTACGACCTATTCTCAAAGCTATCGAGTAGGTATAAACCAAAAATATCATAAAATCGGTCAATACGTATCAGAAGAGTTTGTTTACAAACACATGATAGAGATACCTGATAAATAGTCAAATCTCGAACATTTATTCATAAAAAGCGCATCTGTGAATATATTTTGTTAAAATGAATAATTACTGATGATATGATATGAATCATGGAGGATATAATAATTAAGGAAACACTTCTATGGACATAAATGGTTTTGTATGAGAAAGGATGAATCACAAAATCACATGGACGTTTTATGTGGCGCCACTAGCGGTTATTCGTGAGACTAAAATAAGCACGTACCAATAAATTACGTTAATTTGGCTATTTATATTACACTAGCTTTCCGCCCGCGGCTTCGCCCGCTTTGTCTGAAACCTAATAAATTATAATATACTAAAACCTTCCTCTTAAATCACTCTATCTATTAAAAAGCCGCATCAAAATCGGTTGCGTAGTTTTAAATATTTAAGCATACATAGGGACATAGGGACAGAGAAAGCGACTTTCTTTTATACTATGTAGTGATGATGATACTTACGACGAATTAGCTAATATGAGAGCGAATCCCGAGCACTAAATACCTAATCAAAATAATAAATAATATCTATCGAAATAGGTACCTATTACGAACACGCAGTTTATCCTCAGAAAAATACATCGTTAAGGTGATTGCTACGATCTGTTCCCAGCCAATGTCCCGCTAGAT
>CAJQZM010023303.1:0-13460 GCA_907164665.1 Colias nastes | reverse complement strand
TAAAACACCTACATTGGGTTGTATAGAAACTTATTCCCCGCAATCAAGTCAATATGTTTCTCAAAAAAACCAGTAAGACAATAAAAAACCTAGTATTTATTCCACAAAATACCCTACAAATAAACAAATAAAACAAACAGATTATTCACAATCCACAGTACAGTTAACAGCGAAACGGATGCAATTAAAAAAACAATGCGAAGCTATGAGCGCTTCGGTTGACAAGTCGCGCGACCATAGAGTTATGTTGGAGACGGAGGTTAGACAGGAACAAGCGTGTGTGGAGAGTGAGATGTATGTTAAAAATTATAATTTATTATAATAACAGTTAGTAATTTAAATTAAGTAGGGAATAAAATATGTTTCACTTTGTTGTCCAACTTTTTGGGTACTTTTAAAACTTAATTTTATATTAATTTTGTTGTTCAACAAAACAACACATTGTTGATCAACACAAAAACATATTACAATATATGTTTAATAATGTTTAGAAGTATCTAGGTAACGAAAGAATATTCTTGATTGTCCCTTATTTGAAGTCCAATTAGATAGATGCCTACTTGTAGATTATAATATATTCAAATCAAAAATACATTAAATTTGTTAATTATGTACATTATATTATGATTCATGAATAATTTTTCGGCCGCTGGTTTAAATAAAGAATATTTTTTTCCTGTATCCTGCTCCATGAAATTATATTTTGTAATGATGATAATTTATTTTTATAGTATGTCTTATATGTGAGATTGAATTTCGTTTCTCGTAAATATAATATGGATGGAACTTTCATGAACCATGTTCAATAAGAAACGAAGCCAATACTCAAAGATCGTTAGAAGTAGGGACGTGCTTTTACCAATAATAAATAATTCATATTGCCGATAAAAAAGGGTTTATGAATTATTATTTTTTTTGTTATAATATCATTGGGAGTGTTATATTTGATTACGATATTCATAAATATGCATTTAATTTGTTGTCTATAGAGTTAAATTTATGTACCTATACCTTATGTACTACATAAATTTTTTATACAATTTTGCCTTCCAAGTCAGAGGTCGTGGGTCCGATTCCCACCCGAGGCAAATATTTGTGTGATGAACATAGATGTTTGCTCTGTGTCTGGGTGTTAATTATCTATATAAGTATTTATTTAAAATTATATATGTATGTTTATCAGCCATCTGGTTTCCATAACACAAGCGAAAGCTTAGTATGGGATCAGATCGTGCCGTCTGTGAAAATAGTCCTGAATATTTATTTATTTAATATTAAATATCTTTTGTTTTATATTGCAATTTTCAGTCGCAAATACGAAGACACCCTTAGTGAAATTGCACAGCGCTTTCGACAAACACGAGCTTTTGCGGTAAGTTTGTACCAATTAGATAGTTTATTGCACTTTAGTTGCCAGACGTTATATTATGGTTACTTTCTTAATATTATTAATTTACTAGCAGTTACCTGCGGGTTTGCTTATGTTTATTGAGATTAATATAAACGAGATCTTTGTGAAAATCTCTGTTTCACGAATGTAGGAAGGGTCGAATTCGATATACGTAAAATATAGTAATGAAGCAGTTAGTTTTAGGATTAACAATGCACATAGTTGAATAAAAAAATACATAAATTAAATGAACAGGTTTAAAATTATGAAAGGTTCTTCAAGTAAGTAGACATAATTATCGCGAGTAGAATCAAATATATTTCCTACATCACGCTCGATTATCTTGCAAATGTAAATAAGATTACAAAACTTCAACGCAATTACATTTTGAGAATATATATTTTTTTACATGTATAAAATAAGTAGTTAGTAGTTTATTTTAACCATGCGATTAATAAACGAATAGATACCTACAATATCACAAAGGTAAAACCTTTAATCGGTAATGTATTAACAAAAGCAAAGCCATCCTTAATTTAATAATATCGAATAACATTTTTGCTGACGTTTATTCAATAAACTTATTACAATTTAATCTCGAAATAGAATTAATCATTATCACATTTTAATTGGATACCTGATTACAATAATTATATTGCTTACCTTTACAATATAGATCAGCTTTGTTATATTAATAATGAGACGAAATAACAATAATAAGAGATGTCGATGTTTACTGAACCAACAATATGTCTAAAAAAATATCCTCCATAAATATAGATAAGAAATAGGGACCGATTACATGCGTCATTTACTTGATTACATGACCAAATACTTGATCCGTGGTTTCTTACCGTGGTTTTTATAGTTTGTGGAATTGACATGTTCTAAATATTGCTTGCCGTTTTAATTGGGATTTTTATGTTAGAATAATAAGGTTATTTTTCATTATTTCATTGTGTTTACTGTAGCTGTATAGCTATAGAGAATAATTGTTATTGTAGAACCATTGACAGTAATTTTTTTCAGTCGTTTGGCCTATGGATGATGCTAATAAAAGCGGTTTTAAAGGTTGCATGGTTTATTCATGCAACCTTTAGCAAGCTTTTATTAGATTTTTACCTGTATGTTTTTATAAGGTTTTCATGGTATAGATTTGACCATTTATCGGTGGCAATATTATTGGATAAGTGTATCTTATAAAAGCGTGATTTTCAGTTTTTCTAAACTGTACCTAATGAATTATAAATTGATTTAGAATCAATCTTCCGATTATAATTGACTATCCCGCAAGTATGTAATTAATAAAAGGGATCTATCTAACATTAAATTTCAAACAACATCAGAACGAAGAAGAAATAAACAACGAAATAGAAATGATAAAGAATATCACCATTGAGCTGGAAGCTGAGGAGGCGTGTCGTCAAGACGACGTGATGAAATTACAGCTTGCTATTGAGGAGTTGAGTTCTGGAGTACCGGAGGACATACTTAATGTTGTGTAATATAATTTTATTAATAATAAGCATAAGCATTTTTGTGTGTAATGTGCCCTTTTTCATGAGGAAAGGTACTATACAAAAAATAATACTTCTCTACCTATTAAAAACTGATGAAACAGATCGATTACTTCTCGGTATCTCTAAATTGAAATTCATAAAATATTTTTCACGAAGTTAATAAAGCAAAAAGGGCTGGTTACGTTTCATAATACCTAACTAAATTTACTTTTTTTACAAAAGCTTCAAAATAAATAAATTCCCACGAAAATGTTTATTTTTTCATTCAAAAACTAGAAAAAAATCGATATTTTGTACGCTCAGAATTCCTTCAAAAGGCAATAAAAATCAAATAAGTACGCTTTTTGTCCAAATCACAAATGGATTGGTATTTCTATTACATTTTTTCCAATTGTGACCTACTTTAATAAAGTGCTATTCGTTGAACTATGAAAAGGAAAATGATATATGGACATAAGTGCCTTATTTTAGTAGTCCACGCTTGAACACAATATCCGGACAGACTGACAATGATTCAACTTTTTTTTTATATCATATACTTTTAGAATTCGACTACATCTCGGCTTTAATTTTCAATCAAAACCCACGTTTTTTATTAGATATAAAAGACAACTTAAATATAATATCATACATTATTTTTGGAAATAGAGGACTTTGAAATAAACTCTAGTTCGCCGCAAGTAACAAAAAATACAAATAATTTGGAAAATCCAAAAGTGCACGCCTCATAATCTCATCCTTTTTTTTTGTTTATTTAATAACAATTAAACCACATCGAATCAGACCCTGAAAAATGAAAGGGTTCTATTCCTGAGCATACTCAAGCGTAAGAGAAAAAAAAAGACTCGATTAGTAAAGTATTTCGGTCGCTATCGTGTTAACAAGAAAAATCCTCCGCACATACAGACACACGGACGTCCAAGACAGAACTTTTTTAAACTGTTTTTTAACTAGTTTAAATAACAAAAATGACATCAAAAATATCATGAATGTTAAAAATAGTGTTTTTTCTTAATATGTGTGTGTATGTATTATCTTACAAGTGCAATGTATGATACATAAAGACATTTTAAGTTTGAAAAATCAGATGTTTTGCGCGAAGTGACAGTAGTACCCACCTCAACGCTTCGCTTATGAGGCGTGCAATAATTTTGACAATAATGATAATATTTTATCCCAGTGCCTAATAACTTAACATAAATAATGTACCTGACACATAATACAGACTTTTATTTGGGTAAAATTTTTATTCAAATTGTATTATCAGCAACATAACGATTTCAGTCACGTTCCTCGATTCCCTTACTTTGAAATTGGATCAGGTAATAAATAATTCAATTTTGTACTTTAATTTATTTTCAGAGGTAAACAGGAGGTGGAGGAAAAAATTAAGGCTCTCACAGACGAAATAGAAGCCTTAACAAGCAAGAAGGAACATCTTGTGAAATGCCGGGGAAATATGGCTCATTTTCTAACAAGAATTCTCTAAATAACTCAATTTTCTTGTAACAATTTTTAATAACGCTATAAGTTCGCTTTGTCTCTAAGACATTGTTACTCGAATTAATATTTCTTTACCCTTCAAATTAAAAATACACAATGGTTTTTGAGTAAATTTGTTGTTTGAACTGAATAGATAATAAAGAAAACAATTTTGCTTATATATTTATTTTTCCGAAACTCCGTTCCTGTCAAATTTTAGGAAGATAAGGGTAAAATTTTACCGTTTTCTGTTTTAAACAGAAATTTGTTTTGTTAGGGGTTTTATCGAAGATATATTTCGTCGCTCTTCTAACAAGAAAATTCATAGATACCTGTAGATTATGAAAACTGCATTTCTTTATATTAGAATTTAATTGAAAAAATGCACCAACAGAAACCTACAGGTTTGAATATTATACTTTGTAAATTTTTATAATTTCAAAACTGCCCATTTCTTTTTCTTTCGGAACATAGAATTATAAACCTCAACAGTATTATCACAAGTATTATAGTCTCAATAAGTACATTTCTACCACAATACATGTTCCTATTTTTTTTTTTTTACTTACAACTCAGAACCGTTGGCCGATTTCCAAACACAGTCGGTTTATTTCACCAAGTCACTGCTCTTTGAAATATGTCAGACGCGAATGTCTATGGCCACAATAAAACCTCATGACTTCGCTGTATTGGAAAAGAATGCTTCTGTATACTTAGTAGGGTTTCGCAATCGTGACTTAACAGTGCAAAGAGGGGTAAATAGTTGGAATTTGAATATGGCGAAATACAAGTCACTTGATGACGTAGATAGAAATTTACATGGACATCTAGGTACAATTATTTTTTCACATGAGTTATCTTGGGCTTGGTAAGAAAGACTGACAACACGTTCGTAAGTATCTTAAAGTTGCAAGATTTCAAGCAATTAATACCCAATATTCGCTTTCCCTATTGTGATTTGTGAATAAAGGAAATCTCTCTCGAATACCTTATTTCCGTAGCCAAAACCTTCAACTTGCTGCCTGATTTCTTTAAGGGACAAATACAGTAAAATTCTCGAGTACTGTCAATATGTGATCCGTTGACGTAAACTTCATGTATGAATGTTGTAGATATTACGTTGAAATATTATTGTTTAAATTTTATCTGTTATAATTGCTAAAATAAATGTATTATTTTGTTTGATACCTACATGTTACATTTTCAATGTAACAGCTGCGAAAAAAAATTTATAATATTAATAGCTTATTTGACGGACAATAATATTTCTCTATAGACGCCGTTTGCTCATTATTAAGTTTAATGCTTTTAATATACAATTGAATTATCTTTATCAAAATATAATTAATTTCATACACTTATGTTATTAAAATCTAGGTTATTGATTTTACTCTCATTTAATTTAAAAGAGCACTTTGATCCTCAATTAAGACAGCGGCGAAGAAATTCCTTCATTTCTTAGAAATGTGAGTAAGAACTCATAGAGATGCTTGTCATTAATTTTAATCGGAAGAAGGAAAACAGTATTTTAATTAAATAAATAAAAAAAAATACATTTACTTTATTCCAAAACTTACCTGTGTGCTTTTTAAAGGTATAGTGTGAATTGAATTTTTGGAACCAAACAGAACAGCCATTTTATTATTATAATGTATCATAGTATCTACGCTAATTTACATCTTTCAGAAAAAAACAGGCTTTTTGAAATCGCTTTAATGTAAATTATGTTAATGCTTTATTTTCCAAACAAATTAGCAAACTATATTAAAAGCTTAAAGGATTAAAAGGCAAATTGCTAATAGCAATTATTACATCGGCTTATTTCCGAAAGGTTAATATAATATAACAATATTAATCTATAAAAAAATGACAAACAAGTCATATTAGTTCAATCTGAGTACTCATTCTATTTTCACACAGGTTAGAGAACAAGCGAGTTTTTTGTAATTCAGTTTATTATATTTTTTCATATTTTTTAATATTTTCGTGTTGCTGAAAAAAGCTATGTACATAAATTATAATGAGTTTACATTGAATCATTTTACGGCAAACATAAATCACATTCAGAATCGCAAAACAGATATTAATATATTATTGTTATCTGATAACTGGAATCAATCATAATCAATCTTCAAGTCTAACCTCAAATAAAAGGGTTATTTCTATACATTTGGTGTAATTATGCCAATAAATTACGGGCTAATACGCGCTTCAACTGAAAGTAAACACCATCCATCACACTTCTCATTTGTGACTCAACGAGATTTAATTTGCCAAAAACTGTAGAATGCTGTATGTCTGATTACTTCAAAAAACATTTTTCATGTTTTATGCTATGTATCTGTTACTGATTGTTGCGTCCATAATAACAATATAGGTACTATTTAATAAAAGAAAAAGATCTATTATACGAGTAACACACTTTTAAGTTGACTAACTATAGAAACCCGAGTATGTCTTACTATAGGTATTTAGCTAAATTAATATACTGATTTTATTGACGGAAATAGATTTAGGTCTTGAAATGAACAGGCACTAATCACTTATATGGATGCTCCATATTATCACAAATCTATAATGAGCTAAAACTTTTTCACACTTTCACCCAAAACTGTTTCATCGATCAAACAAATTTTGAAAACATTTAACGCACAAAGATCATACATCAAAAACATTACAGTAACTAATTTGTATAACAAAAAGTATTCTACTAAATAGGATATTAGATAACAAACTCATATAAAAAAATATTACTAAACTACAAGTAACAGCTTCACACATTACTAAGCTTGAAAGAACAATAATAATATCAAGAAACCCGTTGTTTTCGCATTTTGGTAAAACTTTTCATATAAGTTCCATAAACGTAGCACGTGCCAACTGAAGTAGTACTGTCAATCTTGAGTTACCAAGAAATATAACAATAGCACTATGGCTTTTGTTCTAATCGAAACAAAGAATCAAGAAACTTTGTACGGAAAAATAAGATTGTGTTTGGTAGATAGAGTTTTAAAGTTTACAAAGTAAGTAAGATACTTTTTGAAAAGCTGTGTCTTTGTCCGTGGTACACATTATAAATACTAAGACAATTTTTGAAATCGGTCAAGTTGATCCTGAGATTAGCGCTTTTAAACAAATAATATTTTACAGCTTTTTATTATTATGTACTAGATATCAAATGTTGATAGTAATCTTAATATTATTTCATATTTGCATATTCATATTTTATTTAAAAATTACTCAAGAGTATGTTCGAAAGCTCGTAATTTTTAAAATTTACAAACTTAAGAAAATCCTCATTTTGTTAGAAAATTCCCTTAATATTTCCCGTCTATTTTCAATGCATCAGGCTCTATGAATGACGTCAAAGAAACTCTGACCTCAATATTCTTCCAATAGGATAAACAGTCGTAAGCTTCTTCGGAACTTCCTATTGAATAACGATCTTCAAGTGAAACTGATTGCAATCTATAACTAAACCGCTTAATGTGTTGGTAAGCGTAAAACTTAAGCGTAGAGTGAACAGGGTCTTTAGACAAACGTCAGTATCGCCAAGGAATAGAAACTGCTAACGCTAATTATTGACATAAGCTCATGACATTTTGGTAATGGTTCGGTCACACTACCAACGACGACGACGACCACGACCAAAATTCCAATCTTGCCGAAATTTGTTCAAAATAAAATATTAAAATCTCCCGTCATTCTGGTACTCAGAAAAAAAATTCGAGGTCAATTAATAAAAAAATAGGTTTCTTTGCGATTTTCGCCGAGGCGGTAAGTTTATCATGAAATCATCTGCAACCAAAATTGTAGATCATAAAATTATCTATATAAAAGGTTAAATAGATTTTTTTCTAGGAGCCACTGTTTCTACGAAAAATCTATTTTTTTATCCAATGATCTCGAAAAAAATTTTTGCAAACACCAATACGACAGGAAATTCTTATATTTCATTTTTAATTGTGTTTTGCACAATTTTATTTAATTTCGACTGGATGAAAATTTTGTTCGTGGTCGTCGTCGTCGTTGGTAGGTTGACCGAGTCCTTAGGCAAAACATCATACGCTTATGTCAATTATTAGTATCGATAGCGTATTCTATTCCTTAGCGTTTTGACGTTTGTCTCGGCGCTCAGATACCTTCTAGGGAAGCGCGTTCCATCTTAGGCCGAGATTCATAGATCGCACTTTAACTTTACTTTGATGGAAAGATCTACTTTCACCCAAAAATATATTTCTTAGTCGTGTCAAGCTCATCTTTACTTTCCAGAAACTATACTTTACTTAGTAAAGGCTAAGGAGCCGATAATCATGACTTTGGTCTCAAAGTAAACTTTACATGACTATGCGTATAAATCATGTAGGCCTTCATTTTAAAACAATTTCCTAGAACAGAAACACATTTTAATATGGTTGGGTTATAGATCGAAACGTCATGTCGATTTGAGTGACATTTTTTTGTTGATGTGTTGATCGTTGCATCGTTTCGTTTGTCTTATAACATTATTATATTTTTCTGACGAATTTTGCTGTGTCTACCGGTTTTTGATATTTCTACTATGATCTTCCTACATAATGGTTTTTTTTTCTAAACATTTAATTTTTGATATGAAATAATAATGTTATTATTATATAATATATCTTTTTTATGGAAATATAACTTAATTTAATAATATTATGTTCTCAAAAACATAAATTATGCGTATAACGTAACAGTTACAAGTAACTATAATTTACCCTGTACCACAGAATACATAATAGTAGCTAAACGCTACAGAACGGACACTCTCCGCCTCCCGCCAAAATTAAACACTTACCTCACCCCGCACGATCAGACATAAAATGGTCCATATTTTTCTACAGGGACGATACGCAACGAAGATTGACAACATTAATCAAATTGACTTAAAGTAATTTTATTATTTTGGATTTGTGATTATCGTTTTTCGTAGAAAATGGTTAGATATTGTGCTGTTTACGGATGTATTTCATCAGAAAAACGCGAATTTTTTTTTACGCTAGTCACAAATGTGCCAACCATAAAGCGTTAACACACACATTTGCAGTCTCTACAGTGTGACTGTCAAAACGATAATTTTGTATGGAGTGTCCGGGGTGTGCCTGTACTTTACTTTTTGGCCGTACTTTTCTAAGGAAAGTCAAGCAATTGTCTCTGAAATTAAATATGTTGAAAGTAAACTTCGGTCATACAAAGTTTACTTTGTGAAGACTCTTTTGCTCTAAAGTAAAGTCACGATTGTGAATCTGGGCCTTAGACCACATCTCAGCTTAACATCAGGCGAGATTGTGGTCAAGCGCTTCCCTATTACCAATAAAATAAAAAAAAACTGCTGAACCGATTTCGTTTTTTCTTTTTTTATAATATTCCTTGATGTACGAAGATGGTTCTTATGGAGAGAAAATGTACCACGGGCGAAGCCGGGGCAGACCGTTAGTTAATTATGAAAATTTATACCTAACTACTGAAAAGTTTTGTATCGTTGCCATGCTGTTTTACCGCCGACAAAATGTTAATTAAAAAAACAACCTATGTACAGATAATATACAGATTAATATTGCAAATGAATTAAAAATCCTAGAGCATTTAAAAATAGACCAAGTATAAATGGATCAAGCGATAAATTCTCATTTTTAGTACTTCTATCTTCTTGCAACATATTTAAATCTAAGTGCACATGAAATATGCACTCAATTTATACTATGTAAAACGTTAGAGCTTCAGTACTTATCTCAAAACGTGACTCGAATGCAGATTTAGCGTATGGTTTAAGCTTTGATATTCAAGGTAAGTATGCTGTTTTGAATGTAAAAACGGCTTCATATAGTAGCTGATTAGTGGATTTTAAGAAAATTATTATTGAAATGCGTGTACTACAATCTGAGTTATACAATTTTTGAAAAATCATTGATAAGTATTGTACTAGTTTGTTTTCAAACTGTGTCTTAAAATATATTAAATGTATTATTATCTGAGTATTTTATATACTTAAATAAATAGATTAATTTCCAAATCATAAGTAATAAATAATATATAAGTAGGTATCTACTGTTTTTGAATTTCTAAAAACAGCGTTGACCCACTTCTAGGTCTTTGAAGATTTGTGTTCAACAACTATGAAGTGAGCAGCGTACGTCGTTCAGCGGTGTGGCGGCAACACCGGTGGGACTCTGGCCTAACTTCACGTCAATGTAAAACAAATTTGCTTAATCATGTAACCTAACGTCATTCTTCTTGTAATCTTGTAACGGCACACACAATGTAATCGTTTTAATTAAACCTTATATTTTTCACTGCAAGTCAGTATTCTCGTTTCATTTAATCACATCAAATTAAAAGGAAGAATCAATCAATCAACCTCAATATTAAACAATTTGTTATGGACGCAGTTAAATTATTTTCGTTAGGTATAGGTTTTCCTTTGAGCACTAGAAAAATTCATATCGTTTTTAATAGCACGTATATTTGAGATTTTTTTTTCAGGTTTCTAATAAAATATTCGTATTAGAATGTGATATATTTTAAGCATTATTAAACTATCCCAATTATTTTAAATTAGGTACTTAAGTTCACTTTTATACTAACAGTTCACAATTTTATTGACATTTAACAGAGTTATTGAAAGTATATTTAGGAAACTTTTGATTACATTTCAATTTGCTTACACACTTACATTATAAACTGAATCGTATAAAAAAATATGTTGGGTAGTTCACTTCGTGTAGACTAAACAAATTACAACACTCTACTAACAGCGGAATGTAAATGAGAAATGTTGCAAAAATGGAAAACAATCCCTTTGTGAACAGACCAATTTGCGAAGGACAGCTAGTGAAATATATGTGCATCTGCAGAAGATAAAACTCAATGTTATCAATTTCAGGCTGTCTGTGTGTCTGTGACTTACCTTTATACGGGGTGTCCCAACAAGAACGCAAGATTTAAATTTGGCGCCATTCGAAGTGTCATTGTTTGACATATCAACAAGTGTTATTTTTTTTTAGTAGAAGGTATAAGGTTAGTGAAAATGGAACGCTAAACGAAGGATCAACGCATTCTCATTGTAAAATTTGTTTTACCAAAATAGTGAAAGTTTTGCGGCTACAGTACGCAAATTGCGATCAAAGAAATTGCGATCAGTAAAAGAGATTAATGGAAAAATTTGCTGAAACTGGGTCTGTTAGTGATGTAAAGACAACAACGCGCCTTCGACCTGGTCGATCAACCGAAAATATCGCAGCTGTATGTGATGATATCGCTCAAACTCCATCCATCTCAATTCAACACTGAGCTCCAAAAATTGGTGGTTCCGAATCCACTATGCAGCGAATTTTGACAAAAGATTTGCGTCTTGCATGCTGGAGGGGATGTGGTTTCAACAAGACTTCGCCACATGTCATACAGCCAGAGAAACAATACAATTGCTGCATCAGTCATTTCTCGGTCATGTTACTTCACGCTTTGGGGACCATAATTGGCCACCTAGATCATGCGATTTAGGGGTTTTTTTGAAATCGATGGTTTATGCGATTAAGCCGACGATGACTCAAGCCTTAAAAGACGAAATTGGACGCTGTATTAATGAAATACCACAGCATTTATGTAAAACGGTCATTGAAAATTTCATTAAAGATCGCGTATGTGCCAGCAAAGCCGCGGTGGCCATCTCCTTGATGTGTTGTTCCAAACAAAACCTCATCTTGTCTACTTTACGATATAATATAGTTTTCACAATTTTTTTTTTAATATCTGCGTTTTATGTCAAATTTAAATCTTGCGTTCTTGTTGGGACACCCTAATAAAACAGCACTTCATATAAATTTGATACTACACAATATATTTCATACTACATCCTATATTAATAAAGTAATAACGAGATAGATGTATTAATAATAGATAACTACAATATCAATCCATACTAACCGTCTAATTCAAGGATAAGACATCAATATTACATTGATTTGTTCGCCAATAATACGAGGACCGCCAGGTTACCATGTCTTATAGCAGAATTATTTCCAGTATATGAAAGAGATGGCGCTAGACGACAGATGATGAGCAGTGGTGGCTCAGTGGTGAGACCTCGGACTTCGAATTGTAAATCCGGGGTTCGAGACCAGGCGAGCGCGCAGGAAATAAATTGATTTTTCAATTTATCTGCGCATATTGTAACATCACCACCGCTCGAACGGTGAAGGAAAACATCGTGAGGAAACCGACATGTCGAAGAATTAAAAAGTTCGACGACATGTGTCATCCGCCAACACGCACTTGGCCAGCGTTGTGGATTATGGCCTGTACCCTCATAGGAGGCCCGTGTCCCAGCAGTGGGAACGTATACGGGCTGATGATGATGAGACGACAGATAGCAGTCCTTATTCCACACTAGAAATAATACTAAGACATCGTGGTACGGGGGCTGATTGGCAAAATGATGACAACAACAGACGTTGATTTACGGGACCTTCATATTATGTAATAGTTATAGTTGGTAACTTATGTGGCGTGTAATAAATCTATTGTGTGCGCAATTTGAGGCTTCCATTTTGAAATGAACGTCAATCTAATTACAACATTATTGTATGTGTAATAAAAGTGAATTTCAGTGGAATATGTGTTTTTTTTATTATTGTAAATTAAGTACACATTAGATATTGAATTAAAGATACTGCAGGAAACCGTTCATGTAGAAAAAATAATAATTTATTTCATGTTATAGTGGGGAAAAGAAAGAATAAAAGTGGCTATCTTTCTCATTTACACTGATATGACGATGTATTTGTGAAAAGCAGTTGCATACATTTTGTAGATTGCGCTTATGATTATGAAAATGAAACTTTGAATTTACTCCACTAAAAGCTTTTCGGAGCAGAGGAGAATAATAATAGTCTAACGTAATGTTTTATTAAAGTTGTGTTGAATCGATAAGAGAAGCAAATGACATTTCACTTTGATTTTAAAATGTATGACAAATTAAATATACGATATTTTACGATATTTTACGATTTGTCAAATTCGTAAAAGTAAGAGATTAATTTCATCTTAAT
>CAJQZM010023302.1:0-19808 GCA_907164665.1 Colias nastes | reverse complement strand
TTTTTGTCCCTTCGAACATGAGTGTGATGGTATAGGATATGCACTTATTATGTTTGCGCACATTTTGATTTATTAAAAACCCGATATAACGTTGTTTACATGATCATAATTCAAGAAAAAAATACTATAGAAAGCTTTCACCGCAGTGGTCGGTTTTTTGTAGTATATTCTCGAAATCACACCCGTATGTGCTTCCACCGCACTGGTCTGTTGTATTCTTGAAATCACACCCGTATATATCCTAACGGCGTCTCCGTGTATGCTAGCGGCTCATGGTCATGGCTTCCCTTCACCTCCACGACCACATTGTCCTTATCCAAGTACACGTTCATCTTACAATTCTTACTGTATAACGCCGAACAGCAGTACCTGGTCTTACCATTGGACAAGTCATTCTTTTTCGAGAACGAATAGTTTTCATACATAAGTAATCTGGTACCGGTTATAAGCGTTATAAATTTTGCTGAAAATTGTAATTTAGCTGTTGTAAATATAATCGGCTTTACGAATGAACATAATAGATTCCAATAATAGAGAAAAACATGACAAGTAAAAACATGGTATATTTTATAACATGGATAACGATCTAAAACAAGTTTTATACCATCGGTGGTACCCTCATATCAAGCTTAGTACTTCTAGCATGAACATTCAGTTATATATTGTATTTTAATTCTCAAATAAGATTCAATGCAATGCAAATAAAAAAAGTTAAATAAAAAACATTTAAATTATTGAAAAACATTTGTATTAGGAATTCTGCCAATTTAATGTTTCGAAACGTAATCTAAAGTTATAAATAACTAATACATTGATTTGCGGACATCAGACATAGGTTACATTTTTACTTCTTCTCAAAAGACAAAAAATTATTTCTTTAAATATAAAAGAAAAAGAAGAGCACAAAGAGCTGTCATAAAGCTGTGCAGCTTTCTCAGCAGCTGACCTGTACCCGTAGGTACTATGATGTCTTAGAGCAGTATTATTTCCAGGATGGAAAAACGACAGCGCTACATAGGTCGCCTGGTACCATCACTTTCCTATACTGGAAAAAATACTGCTATAAGACATCATGGTAGCCCCGTGTAAAGCGAGCCTTAGGTTCTAAGGATCAGGTAGCTGTTCGTTTTTAAGGTTGTGCTAACTATTCACAGAAGATTAAAAAAAGGAGCAAGTTTGCCGAGCCTACGAGTCAAAGAAAACTTGTTTGGCAAGATTCAAAGATGTCGAAAACTGACTTCAGAAACTGTCGCCTTACTCCATTACTTGGCGGTATTGCCATGACGCGAAATTTTACTCTCAACGCGCCTCAAGAAGTTTCACTTCAAAAATAAAAGGACTTAAACTAAATAATTAAAAAGTCATATATCCCAGATTACCGATATGTGAATGTCTTGTCCCCATGATTGAACATTCGTTCTTATTGGAAGTAGTAGCTATGTCTGTTCAAAATAATTTGGTACATGCATAAACTCTCTGTCACTTACTTGTATCTTCTTATAAGATATATTAGATATTATATTATTCTTCATATTTAGATCTTGTCTAAACACACTTATCATTTTCTAACAAAATTATTGTCAATGGAATCGAAAACTTTCTTAACCAATACATATTTGATATCCTCTTTAATAGTTCTGGTGGCTCGGTATGTTTAAGGAATTCTTTTACTAACGGCTATTTTTTCTGCATCCTAACATATCCTAATGTTGTTTCTACGTATCTCGCCGGTTCATGAGTATGATCAAGTCTGGTTTCAATCACGACATTATCTTCATTCACATTCAAGTAGGCTTTACAACGCTTTCGGAAATGGGCAGAGCATCGATACTTGTATTTGCCTTTCGTTAATACGCCTTTCCTGGAGAATGTATAGTTTTGGAACATGAGCAGTCTTGACCCAGACACTAAAGTTATGAATTTCGCTGAAAGAAATTGTTTTTTAATAAACTTTTGAGTTAAAAGTGAAGTTCCACGTCCCCTTGTGGGGTAAGGGGCAGATGCATTATACATCTGTTTCACTGATCGATTTTCTTTAGGGACAAGTAGGTGATCAGCCTTCTGTGTCCTACCAGACCGAGACATTTTTTTTTTCTTCGTCTCCACCGGGAATCGAACCCAGGACCCCTCGGTGCTACGCTCACGCGTCAACCACTGTACCAAGGAGGCGGTCAAAACCTTTGAGTTAATATTATTTAATGTCTTTCCTCTATCGGGTGCAGTTATAAACAAAGAGAAGACCCAGATTAGAATTTAACGTTATTTTCATCAGTAGACAGAATCGTCAAGTTAGCTTTTTAAGGCTAATTGCATGAATAAATGCTAATTCAGAAACAAATAATTACCCAAAAACGTCAGTCTATAAGTTTGCATATAAAATACCTAACTATCGTCCATATCTTTGAACCTAGAACCTACTATAAATGATTCCAGATCTTTAATAAGTTTAATGAATTCGTAATATTAATATTGACTAGTTGTTACTCAATTATTTACTTTAGAATCAGAATCTCGTGTAGATGCGCAGGCCGTGCGTGTGAATACGCTAAATACGTGCGTTATTATATTTATACCTATAGATATATTCTATATATTCACGTGTCACAATATCTGTTATCATACTTCTCCGAAACGGCTGGATCGATTAACATGAAATTTTGTGTGTTTTTAATATCAGGTAGGTCTGACAATTCGACAACATCTAAGTTACCATCCAAATCAAATCCATGATAGCCGTTTGCAAAAAAAAAGAATAACAGTCAAATATAAAACTTTCTCGTTTTTTGATTCAGTAAGAAATAGGAATGAGGGTCTAAAATGAAAACTCATCATCGTCATATTTGTTATAATTTGAAATCAATTAAAAATAGGACGGTTTTAACAAAAACAATATTTTAGGCTCGAAATGCTTTTTCTTATTTAATAAATAATAATCTCTAAATTACTGTTTTGTTGGTGATGATGTAGATACCTCACATAATATCTACTAGGCTTTATTTACTTAATTCACAAATTCTACATTTACTACAAAAACAAAGATATAATATAAAATTATTTTCTTATTATTATCTCTCTTCATAATATACGGGCACCACCAAAAGAAATATTCCCGGTGCTTTGAAAGGCTTACGTGGGGACACAGGTCCAACACGCAGAGGCCCTTTAGAGAATTTAATGTGTTGAGCGACACCAGCCGCAGCCTGCCGATGACTGCACTATAGACATACAGCCCTGGGCAGTCCGCGGCCGATGTAGGACTATTGAAGAAAGTAATGGATATTTTTTTTTTGCAGTCGAAACACATTTCGAGATTTAGCCTTAAATAACTCTAAATAGTAAATATAAAATTAAAATAATATTCCTTCATAAAGGTACGCAACAAAATGGAATGTAGGTACATAAACAATAACATATAATATGATAACAATAAAAAACGAGATTCTATAGATTAATAATAATTCTTACGAACTTAGTTCTATCACATTAAGAAACCCGGTTATCCATAGATCTAGGATCATAATATGTGGAAAATTAATATATTAATTTAATCGAATACTTATACATGAGTGTTTTCAAATTAAATTACGATCTTCTCAAACTAGATACGTATGTTGTGGCCATATCGTAGTTTTGTTCATTTCATGAAATGATCGATCATTTCATGAAATGCCACCACATTTCATGAAATGGTTGAATGTCTATTGGCCACATCATAATGTGGTTTGAGCAGATCAATAATAAGGAATCGTTTCTCGATATGGCCAACTAAACGCGCGGTTTTTTCATGAAATGATCAAAATTATTTGATCATTTCATTTCATATGAATAAAAATATAAAGTAAAAACCTTAGTTTATTAACATGATAAAACTTCTAGGCCACTTTCAAACGTCAATTCATTTCCATTGCCCAAATTTTAAAAATATAAAAATTATAGTATCTTTGAACTATTTTCTCTATACAATTACATATTATCACTATTTTCTACGTAGGTATATTAAGCTCTATGCACATTTTCTAGCGGAAAACGTACGTGAAACAGTACTGTCTTCTTATCATTCATATTTGTTACGAGTACATAACTATACTCAAAGTGCATATTTTTGACTAGATAAAAGATCTTGTGATGGAATTTTATTCGTGTGTTCGTAGCACTATCTATGGAATGTTTTTAGTAACTAGATAACTATAAGAAGTAAGAGAGAGACATAACAAAGGACACCCTTAGGGCCTATTCAAACTGCAGCGGACAGCGGTATCCGCTACGGCCGTGGGTAGCGGTATACGCATGGGCACGCGATTAAATCTCTTACGTAGTATATTATAGAGACTCTAATCGCGTACTGATCCGAGTACGGTTGCGAAGAGCCGATCGGTACGCGATTAGAGTCTCTATAATATACTATTTAAGAGATTTAATCGCGTGCCCATGCGTATACCGCTACCCACCGCTGTAGTTTGAGTAAGCCTTAATATAAATTCTATCCAACCTTAACAAATGAACACAATCAAGCTTAACACATCTAATTTTCATCACAAGCTAGCAATCAATAAATTAAAAATAAAATATATTTACACTATACACATTATTTACACCCTGTATCATATAATTATAATTGTACTAATAACGCTGAATTTGACTAGAATGTTTAAAGCTGACTAGATAAAATTCTATTTCACATTTATACAATACTGAATCATTTAGATTTTCTTCACCAAACAAATTGTCTTTATTACAATTCAATTATTTGGATTTTTTATTAATAGCGACGATCTAAAAATCGAGACTAGATACGTCATCATATTGCACTATTACGTTTAAATCACCTAAGTGTATCTATATTTATAGAGCGGAAAATAATTTCGTTGTAAAATGCCATACCGTACCAACCCCACAACGACTAGGCGTCTTCTAAAGTTCGTCTAACAGCTACGACTTCCTCGTCATTTCACTGAGCGCTGGATGCGTGTGCTCCATGTTACTCCTAATTATTGTCAAGTCATCTGCTAGATGGAGAAACGCCTTACACTTGTGCCACCTGTTCTTGGTACAACCCCACCTGAAGCCGTGTCTGGTGCGGCTCTGCTTGTAATACGAGAAATTTTGGAAGATCAAACGCTCCTTGCCTCGTGCAGTCATGAAGATGTTCACTGAAATATCACGTACATGTTCATATTCAGCTTTGGATTGCCCTTATTATGAAAATTAGATTGGCAATGTCCTTAGAAATAAAGAACATTGAAGATATTACGAAATTGAACGTTATTCAGAACTAAATAAAATTTAAAGTGCCTTAGCTGCAATGGTTTTATCTTCCATATGATATGAAACTGAATTGATTACTCTAGCTATGCCTGCACATTTGTAGATACAGTGTAACATTTTTGTAACTATTTCGCTTTGCAAAATGTACATCATAGACCTAGAATCATTTGGTCTGCTATTTATTATTATAAATAAAATTATTTTACCTATGTTGATGATGTATCATTACATCGATGCTTATACCACGTATCTGGTTCAATACCCATTAGATCCTCATACTTTCTTCTATCTCTTAACAAACTCAAGCATTCTCTTTTAAAGACAAATAAAACAATTAATTAATTCCTATTTTAACATTTATTTCTTATTAAACTTAACATTATACATATTCACATACTAAATATGTTTTTACAGTTTTATGTATGGTCCCATTCTTTAACTTAACATAGTTTGGTTCTTATTAAACTTAACATAACATTATACATATTCACATACTAAATATGTTTTTATAGTTTTATGTATGTCCCATTCTTTGACTTAACATAGTTTGGTTTCGTGTGTGTATGTTTTATATCAGGAATATATATAATATTATATTCTGAGTCGATTTTTAGATACGTTTTACACTTCTGACTTTTTCGTTGGGTGCACTCCCATCGGAAACTGTACTTCTTATTTTGATCATCATACACGTATTTGTTATAGGTGTATCCTTGATAATAGAAGAATTGTTTGCCATTAGCTACTGTTATCAGTTGACCTAATGGGAAAAATATTATAATTAGCAAATTGAGTAATAACCTCTTAATCAAAATATACGTCTCATAGATGCTACTTTAGATGAAAAATTATTTCGGGTAATTTGATAAATTACTTCCAATAATGTAGGTACAATGTGTCAAAAAATATCAAATATAACTTGTTACATAAATTTATCTTGTAACGTAACAAAAAATATATTAATTAACACACAAATAATTTACTTGTCTTCTACAAGTAGTAGCTTAGTTTTCTACTAATTTTTGTGTTGTTATTAGGCTATCCATTAAAATTAAACACTGAGTCAGAATACATTATTTATTTACACATTTTATTTTATGTATTATTATCGAACTAGAGATAATTACAGTACATATGGAAATATATTAAAATTATTACTTACGATTATTTTAGATGGCGTTTATAAACGTTTTGCTAATTAATTAATATATTGTAACAGAAAGATATCAGAGCTTTTTTCACATGCTATAAAAATGTCTACACCAACTTCAGGCAGATTTTTCATCATCTAAACAGTTATTCTTAAAATATATAATATACTATCCGATATCATATAAATGAAAAGAAAGAGGATGTTTATTAGCTAGATAACTTTAGGAGAAGGATGAAAAATCAGCCCGTTTCTACGTTCTTATGCCATGGTGTCACCAAGTACCGACAATTTTCCTTAAATTATTCAGATTATTTTATCCTTGCATAAAATGACGATTAAAACTTCCAACCGCTTTGTTAACTATCAATTTTGATTATTCTAGCACATTCTAGCCTAGCTTGGTTTACAAGCATTAGCAATATATTGTAAGTTTTTCCAACATTTTTGCAAGAAAAGGAAATCTTCATCTATTATGCCTGGGTCACTTTAATTTTCTATTTTTTTTATGTGAAATAAATAATTTATTGATTTATTTATTCTACTCTTACTTCTATATTGTTAATCAAACCATAACATCACTGCTGTTTAGCGGATTCGTTTATTGCTTACCACTAACAGGAATTACCATGACGTCTCAAAGCAGTATTAATTCCGGTGGAAAAATTACAGAGCTTTATAGTTCGTTTAGCGCAATCTCTTTCCCATGCTGGAAATAATACTGCTTTTAAAATATCATGGTATACTTGGGTTTGTTCCAAATTAAAATCACCTTTACATTCAAAATCTAAAATATCTGCTATTCCAATATATTCAGTCTAAAATGTCCTAGATATCTTAATGACTAGCGTCCTAAAATATCCAGCATAACTTAAAATCTTTATTACTATAGTCATATATTATTGATTACATACAGGATAAAACTTCAATAATTATTTACGTCATTACAATTTAATAGAGGCATATTATATCAATCGATTAAATAATGTAATTTATTAAATTAAGTCGAGTTGCCTTGCTTCCATGATCAAATCATGAGATATTAAAAAGTATATTACAAAATGTTTCTACTCTACTACTTAATTAATATGTAAAAACTTTACGTAAATAACACTGTTGTGAACAAGAATACATAATCGGGAAGATTCAGATAAAAGTAGACAGTTATTAAACATTAAAAAACACCCTTAACATATTACATCAATATGTTCATATTAAGCACAACATAAGGAGCGTTAAATTTGCCTAAAATTGCCATTTGAATCCTGCACAATTATCGATTCCTGTACTTCAATCGTTACATTGAACCACACGCAAAACTGTCAACATTACAGGCAACAATTTACATATAGAACGTCTGAGTTTTAGGCCTACCAATGGCCGGAGGCTTATGCGTATGGCAGATTGTTGGCGCGTAGACCACTCGGAGCTGATCGTCGAGGTGCAAGTACGCTGTGCACTTGGCTCTGCTGTGCCTCGTACACCTCCACCTGGCTGCTGCAGCCTTGCTGAGCTCCTTCTGCTTGTAGAACGTATAACCCTTGTAGTAGAACACCTGCTTCCCTCGGTTCCCACGCGCCAATGTGTAAATTTTACCTGTGGGTACAACATTTTAGTTCGCACCTTTTTTAAATTACATTTTCGCTAAGTATTTAAAACTACATATAGCAGATAATAAATCAGTTCATTATACCATTAATAACCACAATAACATTCAATAATAGTTTAATAACATAGTCCATCTGTTAGTAGCACTTTCCATATAAAGGATAATGTGGTTAGTGAAAATTAGGTGATCACGAAATATTACTTACCTATTTGTCACCTTATTCAATGATTGAAAAGGTTAAGAAGTAACATAATTTGGAATGCTTAAAACACTTCAAACATTACCTAGTAAAGGAAATCAAGAAGTATTTTTTTTTTCCTTGAGTCTTTCAAATTATTACGCGTAAGAAAAGTCTTTAGGACGCCATTGAAGTGATTTCATTTTTTAATTAGCTAGGTCAACGTAACAATTTCGAGCATTAAAAAGGGTTAGTTTATGGTAATAGAAAATTTTATCGCTTGCCCATAATACGTATATTTTTTAACAAAACAAATGTTTAATTAACTTTCGTACGAAAAAACATAATAACAATAAGTTATACAAATAATAATATCACAATTTCTTTAAAAGAACTTAATACTGAACGTGTTGACTAGACATAAATTTAACATTAATAATATCGATATTACAAAAATCACAGAATATAAACTTAATCATCTAGGATAGAATACAGGGTTTGATAATTCCATAGGAAACATTTTTATACAAGATACTCCTGCAAACATTAATAGCTTAGTACTATAACAATTGAACACTGACTAGTTTAATCGTATGTATTTTCCATCATCTTGTTTACGAAATCGACTGGGTGGGTGTTTGTGTATTTCCCCACCATACGCTACCACTCGATCATCAAACGTTGCATGCACATACGCGTTGCATGTTGATCTACTGCAACACCATCGGTTCAGCGGAAATGTCTTCATAGTGAGTCTAAAGTAAAACGGATAACCATTGACCATCAACAATTTACGTCCAGTTACTAACTCGATAACCCGGCTTTTCACGGAGATAATTTCTTCTGGTGTTAATTCTTCTGAGACAGGCATTTGTTGTGGAACTGATTTTGGTTGTGGTTTTGATACTGCTTTAGAAACTCGTTTGGAAACTGGTTTTGGAATTGATTTTGGAACTAATTTTGGAAGTGGTTTTGGAGCTAGATTTGAATCTGGTTTTGGAGCAAGTTTTAAAACTGGTTTTGGAGCTAGCTTTGAAACAAGTTTTGGTGTTATTTTTCTAAGTGATTTAGGAAATTGCTTTGGAACTCGTTTTGATTTTTGTTTTTCGATTCTTTCTTTTGGTACTGCTGGGACTGACACAATTTCTGGAATAATTACTGGAGCTATTTCTATAACTTCATCTTGATCATTTTCTGTAACCGATGCTGGAAATGCTTCCGGACCTATTTCAGTAACTGCTGCGGGGAATGCTTCTGGAACTATTTCAATAACAGATTCTGAAAATTCTTCTGGCACAATTTCTGTAACTGGTGTTGGGAATACGTCTGGAACAACTTCTGTTATTGATTGTGGAAATGCTTCTGGAACAATTTCTGTATCTGGTACTTGGAATGCTTCTGGAATGATTTCTGTAACTGATGTTGGGTATGCTTCTGGAACTACTCCTGTTACTGATCCTGGAAATGCTTCTGGAACTATTTCTGTAACTGTTGCTTGCAATGTTTCAGGAACTATTTCAGTAACTGATCGTGCAAATGCATCTGGACCTACTTCTGTTACTGATTCTGCAAATGCATCTGAACCTACGTCTGTTACTGATTCTGAAAATGCGCCTGGCACTATTTCTGAAATTGATTCTGAAAATGCCTCTGAAACTATTTCTGCAACTGATGCTTGGAATGCTCCTGGAACTATTTCAGTAACTGATGCTGCAAATGCATCTGGAACTACGTCTGTTACTGATTCTGGAAATGCGATTGGAGGTATTTCTGAAAATGCTTCTGTAACTATTTCTGCAACTGATTGTGGATATGATGCTGGACCTAGTTCATTCACTGTTCCAGGAATTGGCATTGGAATCATATCTCTAATTTCTTCAGGCACCACCATTTCTTTGACGGCTTTAAAAACGGAATCTGGCACTGCTTTAAAAACGGATTCTTGTACAGCTTCTAAAATGGAATCTGGCACGGAATCTAAAACAGAGTCTGGTACTGCGTCGAATACTGAATTATGAATTTCATCTGTGATGACTTCAGAAACTACTCCAGGGAAATCTACTGCCATTACATCTGGCACTGCTCCTGGAACTCCCATCCCGTACGATTGGTATTGTCTATGAAAATCTTGCATTGCATTTGCGTCTGACATTACTTCCATAACTACTCCACTGAGCGGGTCATAAGCTGAAACGTCATATCGCATAATTATCTACCTTGTATAATCTATTATGTATTTTAATATAACAATTTTCTACTTTTTAATTTCTTTCAATTTTCTAAGTCTAGATCGAAGTTTCTAAACTACTACGATATTTGATGCTTCGGTAAATATTATAATGATTGCAATCATAAATAAAAACATATTTATTATCAACGTATTTGTATGAATAAAAAACGCCCAACACATACTACTCTTTCTTCTTAATTTTGTTGGTATAGCGTGAATTACATTTCATTTACATTTGTTGCTGACATGACGTTCTTTTATTTTAAAATCGTAGGCTATGCCTATATGAAATGAATTATAGACAAAAAATAAATCTTAAAGTTGTACACATACAATATTTTTATTTGTAAATCCCATTTTTACATAATTACATCATCTGAAGTTATAATCTGTAACATATATTTGGTTCATAGTACATAGCACAGCAAAAACATTAAAACTTATTGACAAACATGAAATCAAAACAATCTAAGTATTTTAAAAGATCATCCAAATTATCGTTATTCCTAACTGGAAGTTTATCAGGTACATTATGCCTCACTGGTTTTGTTTTTGCATTCCTTTGTTCACAATAGAGAAAATCTTTAAAAATTAATCACTAAAGGAATTTTTTTAAAGAAATAAAGACAAAATCAACGACACATAATTTGAATTGTACCGAAAGTACCTCTCTGAGAGGGATTATTTACAATAGTTTCACCCTGTAAAACATTTAAAGCCTCATATTCATGGTGAACATTTGTTGAGCAACAGTTGACCACTCCTCGACAGCAAACATGCGTTACGAACTCTGAACCAATATTGCCAGCAGCTCCTCAACAAGTTGATTCGACTTGAATGTTTACCATGAAACCGGAGCTGTACTCCCTAGTCCGTCCCAGAAGTGCTTATGACTTGCATATAAAAGTCCTGACTTTGGTAGCAGGGTCACCGCTAGCGGGAGGGGTATGAGTGTGGCATATCGACGGTGCATACATGACCCTCAGCTGGTGGTCCAAATGCAAATAGGCCGTGCATTTCGCTCTACTGTGGCTTGTGCACCTCCATCTAGCTCCTGAACGCTTCCTAAGATCCTTCTCTTTGTAAAACGTAAAACCGTTGTAATGAAACACTCTTTTGCCACGTACGCCGCGCGTTATTTTGTTGTCTGCAAATTTTAATGACTGTAGTACCTTATGGCATTTAAGCTATGGCTGGATTAAATAAAGTTGGATTTTTTTTAATGATTTATTCTCAGGCGTTTAACTTGATAGATTTTTCTTTATTTGACTTCTTATGTCTCAGTATATACTTACACAGTACAGTGTTATTTTTAAGCTATTCCTTGTTGTTTTACATCGTTTAAGAACTTCTGAAATATCCAAATTTAATATTTTCCCTTACTGGCAAGTGATTTAATTTGATACAAACATGATACAAAATTTTCAATTATTTATTCATTATAAGTTATTTTTAAATCATGTCCTTGATTGTAAAAGTAACACTAAAAAGGTGATCATAATTAATGCGTTTACCTTAAATTTTTCAATTTTAAAGTAAAAAAATAACATAAAACCATAATTCAAAAACAACCAAACACACACATAAAATTATTATGTCCTTAAATTCATTGATTCCTTAACCTATCGCTCCCTTTTAAAAAAACCGGAATCGACAAGAGATGGCGTTAAAACAAACATTTATGATATACCAAGAAATTGTGTGGTCTAACTTTCCCGGTTAAGTGCAAATTAAAAAAATATACCTAGAGTACGCAATGGATTAAAATAATAAATATAATTTTATTTAAATAATAAAAGTAAGTAAACAAATGGTAAGTACTACTCCTACTAGATGGCACTTCACAGTAATGATAGCCACGTCAATAAAGAAAATGCATAATAACCATTAATACAATCTGAAAACTGTTTCACTATTAGGATCCTAATTTAAAAACAATAGACCTTTTAGGACATGAAATAAAACTATTCACATTAATATTTAAGAAAACTGTAGCAGAAGGACAGCTAAACGTGACGTCACATATGCTATCTAAAACTACTCTTCCCTAATTAGGGCACCTCCTCTTTATAAATCCCTTGCGGCTGAAACATACTAAGATCCAGCCCACTATCTGGAAATATATTCGCCAAACCTCGCACAGGAAAAGAGGAGTTACACCGCGCAGTGATTGCCTTTTGATACAACCCTGACTGTAGTTTGATAAGTATTGGCGGGTCATGATTATGGATATTCCCTGTTTTCATTATATGCATATGTTTGTCCACGTACAGAAAGGCCTTACACTTCGCATAGCACGTGCACAGCCACCTGGCTTTGGCCGCGGATTTACGCTGGATGTAGAAAGTGTAGCCATTGTGTAGAAGTTGCTTCCTGCCGTTCATGAGGTGTATAATCTTACCTGGAATAGACAAACAAAATGCAAGCTTTGTTGGATTGCGATATGCTGTTAATTAATATTTGGTTAAATGCTTTTTTGCTGTAGTAGATTTCTTATAAGAAGTATTTTTATATTACTTTTGCACTAGTAATCATTTTTTAATACATTTTAAAGTAGATTTAAGCAGAACTTTTTTGACGTGACAACGTCTTATAATTCGATAGAGCCGGCTGCACGCACGAAAAAACATGACTCATGCGGCGTTACCTCGCTCTGAGGCGTTCCATGTAAGGCTTGAAGTGCAAGCGAGAGCGCGGAACAAGCGACAAAGAAGCACAATCGGACGTTGTCACGTTCAACTATCGTCAGTAAACCGACAGACAACCAATTTTTTTCCTATTAATGAAGAGGTTTAATACATTCTGCATCACCTTCATCCTTAGTTCTTTTATATTCGATTAAATCCAAAAGGTTTTCTAATAAAATTAACAAACACTTTTTTAAATACTTTATTGCTACACGACAAAAAGATACAATTAAGCTTCGTAATACAAAATAGCGTTAAAAATTAAATGCAGTCTATAAATGCAATGACGTGATGTTAAAACGAGATCCAAACGAGATACATTAACATGTAACTATCACAAAATCACACAGTCCTTATTTATATACCTACTTACGTTTCTTTAATCACAAACTTAATACTGGATACGTAATCATTATCACACTGATATAGGGATGTATATATTGATAAGCAAGAGAAGAATAGACTTATATTAACGTTCACTTCCTTCTAGGCGTAGGCTCATGATTTTTCAATCAATTATGTAAATATAATAAAAATAAGTCGGGTTTTCCTTCCTGACGCTATAACTCCAGAATGCACGAACCGATATCCACGGTTTTGCATTCGTTGGAAAGGTCTCGGGCTCCGTGAGGTTTATAGCAAAGAAATGGTGTCTCTGATAGCGAAACGGAGTTCGCCCGGTTTGCTAGTGTAAATATAACGATTTCCCAGAACTAGATAACTTTTAAAGTAAAACAGATGAATTCATGTATATAAAACCCGACGTGAGTTTAAATCTATTCTTCTCTTAGTTTATCGAGTCATACATACCTACAACATATCAAAAAAATTAAAAATTAAAATAAATATTGTGTATTAAAACCACGATTATCATGCGATATACTACAAGGCACTTTGATGATTATGATAAAATATGATGATATAGTTCATCGCTAAGTACGAGGAAATCCTTAAAAATATAAACTTAACTAAGATTTAGTTGAATAAACCATGGTTAATATTAAACCACAGATTTTGCCAGATGTGAAAAAGTACATAGGAAAAACAACAATCTGAGGCATCAAAACGAGCTTCAATACTTAACTATGTAAAGATCACACTAAAAATAATCAATTGATATCACCGATATTACATAGTCTAATAACCATAAAAATTCAATAAAAATATTCAAGCAAACCATTCCGTTTATCTTCAAAGCCATTGAAGTGTTTTTCGCATCACTTTTGTCTCAATTTTGCGTTAAAATTATTTGTATGATCATAAGGTTCTAAAATTCTGCGTTTCAATAACTCAGAGCATGATTTTCCGTTATCAGTGTCGAAAGAATTAAAATGTTCTTGCATATCCATTTTATATCAGAATAAGTGGTTTAATATGAACTCAAGTTAAATGCAGTACCGTTACATTACAAAATGCAGTATTTATTCCTAGACCTCTAATTCAAATGCAAGATTTCATGTGCTCATATAGACTTATCCAAGTAAAGTAGTAAATATACTTAGTAAATAGTGTACGATTGCGTCTACGATAAACTGTACGACTAATTCCCTTAAAAATACATGTGCAGTTTTAGGCAATGTTAATATTATAAATCTAACATGCAAAAATGTATGTTCTACATAATAGATGCAGTATTTGTATACCTCTATATAAAACGTAGCCTAAACTTTAGTAAAATATGGTAAATTCTTAATACAATGATCTGTGTAAACTTACAGAACCCATAAAAGCAAATAAGGAACTTTTAAAAAATTGAGGCAAGATCAGCGTCAATTATAAAGCAGCACAAAAAATAATAAAAAAATGTATCTGTTAATACAAAAATACAATACGTTGACTTAATATCAAAGCACACTTGATACAGTTAAATTATCACCATTGTCTTCAAATAATAATTGCTTGACGGTTTACCACTGTGATGTTTATTATAGACCTTCAGGAATAACGCAAGAAAACATAGGAACTAAATCAACTTAAAAATACCTCCAATTTTTAGTACACCTTTAGTAGTTGTTGTAAACGCTATGAGCTACCAAATAATCGTGCAAAGGAGTTAGGGAGGGAGGGGTAACTAGCTGCGGGAGTCCATTTTGCTTATCTTTCCTCTCCTCTTTAACTATAGGGTAAAGGTATGGGAGTCTGGGATCCTTCTTCACGCTCGGTGGATGGCTGTGAGTAATGCTGGCTTTGAGAACTTCTAACTTGTCTGTGATGACGAGATGAGCCTTGCATTTCCACTTGGAACCATAGGCAGTGCAGCTCCAGCGATAGGCGTTACTTCTAGCTTTGAGATGCTTGTAGAAGGTGAAATTGTTCAAGCGCAGATTGATACGACCGTTCGGGCGAAGGTAAAATTCAACTGTTGACAAATATTACCGTTAGTACCTGATTTTGATGGCTATGTAGCATGCAGTTATCATTACCTAGAACTATTTCAATATACGATGCATCAAACCAGATTCATTGCTTTTATTAATCACGTCACAGGAATGGGAAATTGTAGGGTAGTTTTGAATTGGAATCAAATAAAATAAATCCCTAGATTACACATTTAATCCATTTCTTAGCTTATACATCTAAAACAGTTCAAAACATGATTAAATTGTAAATTGTAAACATGGCATAGACAAAGAAAAACAATAAAAAAACGAAAAAAATAATAATAAACAAACACAAAAACAAATGTTAGTTTATTTCTATTAAAATTAATGTTATGTTTAAATAATCTATCCAATTCCACCTTCTCTCTTGACTTCTTCAATAAATTATCTAATTTAAATTTTTAGTTTGTTATTTTTCCTTGCCTGAAACAAAAATAAAGTTCTGTAAGGAATTAAGTAATTATCACAAAACATTTTTAGTCGATTATTATAGCATCGAATATTTTATTTTTTGCAACCTAAATAAACTGTAGTTTTTTTTAAATAACTTTTTACTTTTCAAATGTTATCATTATTTGGTTTCTTCTTTTGTACATCTTACGATCTGTCGAAAATGTGAGTCCGATTCCAACGTCTGATAAAATATTGTATATTAAACATAGTGTTTGGATATCCATACCTATATGTAATCACAAAATGAGTATATTTACGAATTGTCTAGTTCCCATTGTTTAATGCGCTTAAATAGTACCAAACTCTAAAATTGTCCCATCTGTCTTCAGCACTTTCGCCTCATATAGAAATATCATAAACATGTACTTACATTCGACAGATTCTTCTTCACGTTATGCAGAGAGTACGTCGCATACGGCGGGTGCGTGTGCTGAATATAGGCACGAACCACCATCATATCGGCAGACACATGCAGGAAACCCCTGCAGGACCTGGATCCCATCTGGGTGCAGCTCCATCTGAAGCCATCTCGCAGCAGCTTATGCTGGTAGTACGTGTAACCATTCAGCATGAGCAGGTTCTTCCCGTTCCGACCCTTCACCATGAGTACTAAAAGCAACACTCTTGTTAAAAAAATACCAATTCGCAGATAGGAAAGAGTATTTTCTGCATCAATGATTTTACCAACAATGACTGATGCCTTCAAAAGTTTAATGATAAAACCACGAAGAAAAGTTGCTGTGAACATAATGTAACACTTTTGTATTTATTTAATATTCACAATAATTTCAATAAATTTCGACTAATTTGACACTGAGCAAAATTCCCAAGATTTAGAATTATTTACATCACAATACATTACTAACTATTTAGAGATCATGAATTGTATTAAATATTAACAGCCGGTTTCTGAATTAAGAATTGATTTTGTTAATGTTTTAAAAAGCTTACGTCATATACAAGAAAGTATTTAAGTATGATTTGAGACGATCTCACCGTCAAATACTCAATTCAGAAACCGGTCGTAAGAGTACCGTATTAAGTTAGCCTAATCAGTTGTCCTTTTCAGGAATATACTGTTCATCTTTAAGAAACGAACTTCCTGGTAGCCGCACAAAAGTGTTGCCATTCATGACAAAATTTGGCGGGTAATGCGTATGGTCTTCATTCTTTCTGATCAGTTCTCCCGCGTTACTAATCGTGAGATGCGCAGGACAAGCCTTGGAGTATTGGCTCGAACACTTCCACCTATAACCTTCCTTGACGGGATAATGTTTCGCGAACGTATAGTTGTTAACCAGCACTAGCGACTTTCCTCTTTGGCTGTTGATAAAACGTACTGAAATACACAGTTTACATTGCTATATTATTTAGAGCAGAGGCTTTAAATTATTGTAACTGATTGTTTTTCTGAGGATTCTATAAAATACGATTGTTTGTTTTAACAGATTGAAAATATGAAATAGGGGGAAGTCTCCTAGTGCCGGACACCTAAGGTTTTTTGTAAATAAAACAAAAAAATTCATTCATTTTCACTTTCTTCTGCCAGTTTATTGTATTGTGATTACGTTAAAATTTCACTTATACTACGTTCACAGTTTCTTTTTCGAGCTACTCCTCATTTTTGTGCGGCGTCTAGCAACGGTGATAAGTTATGGATAATCTTAATAAGATCTGGACCAAAACTTGTCAACGGCTGGGGACTTGTGGTTACTGGCTCACTAACAAATTGTCTAGATTCCTTCATACATTCATCGTCAATTGAATTATTAGGCATCTGTGCATGACTGATGAAAGCTGGAGCATCAGCAATAGCTGATTCAAGCAATAATAAGTTCCTCTAATGTTTTGTGTATTTGGGGAAGTCCCTGGTCGATAACACGACAGTGTTTGGTGCGTCCGATGAAGATTCTGTTTGTTCCAGTGGTACATTGATCATATCTGCAGCCAAATAATCTAGATCATAAAATAAATGTCTGTCAAATGGATAGATTCCAGTGCATTTGAATCCAGCTATTGCAATCTAGGACGGATATACTTGACGGATATTAGCTTTCGGAGCAAGAAATTTTAGGTGCTTGTGCACGCAACTGACACCAGTTTCATCACAGTTATTAATTCTTGAGGGTGCGAATTTGTACTGTGTCATCAGCCGTTCAGCATTGTCGTAGAATAGATCCACTTGTGGTTTTTAAGAGCCAACGGCGCGCATCATGCTAATCGATTCCGGTGTTCTTAGCGAAATGTATTTTCATGGAGTCGTAGTAAAAATGCTTGCCAGCACTGCCTTTCTTTTTGTTGAATCGATGAGGGTTCTTCATGACTCAGCTTAGTCGTAGGCTAACTTCAGAAACTCGTTTTTCATGAGCGGCAGAAGCCCTTATTATCCTTATACCTTTGGTTCTATCTTTATTTCTTCGCCTTCGTTTAACGCCTTTTATTACGAATTATTTTGTCATGTAAAGTGCTTTTAGGGATATTATATCGCATTGCAGCTTGTCGTATACTAAGTTCTTTGGACAAAACCTTATCCATAGCAGTTCGTAAGCTCTTCCACGATCTTTTTCTTTTCTTCTCTTCCATTTCAATTCTCTTTGTTTTTCTATACTCTAAAACAAATTCAAATAATTAGAATAAATAACGTAAATTCTGACAAGAAATATCAATATGTTTGCCGTCCGGTGCTAAGGGATGACTTAATGTCCGGTGCTAAGGGTCAGTGGTACCTACCAAAATTGTTTAAAAAGTCTAATAATATTATAACAGTTTCCAGATAATAATAAAGTACTACTTTTATTTTTAAATACCATTGCAATGTAAATGTGACCGAATAACTTACCTAGAATTTTACGCGACGCCGTGATTTCTCGCCAAATACAACTAGCGCCTGCTCCTGTCGTGGCCTCGCTCGTCACTGGCGAGCCACGGCGCGCGATCCTGTTGCTACGTATCCCTTTCCCTTTCACTTGCATTTCGAATCGAGCAGGTTTATACCGTCTTAAATAGTCCGAGTGTCCGGCACTAGGAGCCGTCCAGCGTTTAGGGGACTTCCCCCTATATAATTAAAGTAAAATTAAAATTGAATGTTTAAATGTGAGTTGAAAAATTTCGTAAACTAAAGGAAAGACAAAAAGAAACATATTTTCTAATGTGTATATTCATGACCGATATAACAATAAGACTCGAAATATAGAAAGTTATATAATTTTAGATTCAATTTGGCACAGGATGATATACATCAAAAGTGGGATGACTAGCAAAGTAAGTTAAACTATATTAACTCTATACTATAATTTACTCTACAATAAGTACATTTGAGCGTAGTGCTTGGGAATATTATATACGATATCTACATTTCTCTTAAGACTCTTACAAACAAGGTCAAGTCGAAATAAGATTGTGATTCTTCTCTACATAAGTACATAATAAAAACAGCAAGAGAGCTGAAACTGGCACTTTAACCTAAGAATAAATAATTCATCACGCTCAGATAAGTAGGTAAGATTAAATAAAAACATAGAACATATATAGGCAGTGATAGAATCAAAGCTAAAGAACATGGTCACTTGTCCTAATGTTTATATACCTAGTTCATGCTTAATAAACAATATTAATT
Source organism: Colias nastes (assembly GCA_907164665.1). NCBI lineage: Eukaryota > Metazoa > Arthropoda > Insecta > Lepidoptera > Pieridae > Colias > Colias nastes. Next base: position 239 of record CAJQZM010023302.1, on the reverse strand, counting down.
TAAGCAATATACGCGACTATACTTTTTTTTAAATCTAAATATACATACAGTGTTAAAAATCAATTATTGATTAATTAATTATCCTTTATTTAGAGGATTGGAATGAATTTTTTTGCCAGAAAGGGAAAATAAATGCTATGTTTGAGCAAAATAAAACCTTTTAACAAATTTCCACATCTGTTAATCAAGTGTAAGCTTCCCTGTAGAAATTCTTTACAGCCAAAGTTATTATTTTTTTT
>CAJQZM010023301.1:0-14774 GCA_907164665.1 Colias nastes | reverse complement strand
TTTTTTTTCATACAAAACGCTCCCGGTACGGCGAACGGCGAACGCTTCTTCGTCGCACTGTAATTGCCGCACCGAGCGTTGCGCGCGTGCGTGTGAGCGTGGTTTTAATTCTTCAATGTAAGATCTAAGTGACAATAGTGTTTTCTGTGGTGATACTTAATTGATTGGTGACTTTTTCGTGCGTTACAACGTGGGGCAGACGAACAAATAAATAATTTATAGTTGCTCAATGGAATACAGAGCATAAATCAATTAATGTTTATTTAGAATTATTATATTCCACACAATTAGAATCATTATGTTTCCCGCACTGATTTAATATTTTCACGAAGTACTGGAAGAGGGAATATTATGAGAATTTTTATGTAAAAATATGAAATTCCTCTAGTGAACCGACATTGGGCTTTGATTTTTAGATCCATTTCACATTTTATTCACTGCTCGAATTTGCTTTCAGAGCGAAGCTGCATTTGATTTGAAAATCTGTAATAATTTTTATTTTTAATTCGTATTGTATTGATATTTGAATTCAATACCTATTTATTAACCTATATTCCTTTATGATTGATCAAAGAAACGGAAAAAAGCTGGAGAATATAATTTCATGATTTGTAAGTAATTACACCAATTCTCTAGATAAAAACAGAACAGTTTTTTGTGGTGATTAAGTAAGTAGAGTAATGAAAAGCCACCGACTCATAAATATTGCTAAAAATAGGACGTGTGAAGTAGAGTTGTGACTTTCTCGCAATTCTATCTTATCGAAATTAGCAAACAATATAAAAAATGATATTTTAATATGTAATATATACTTAGTACTTAGTTAAATACACTTTGAATCTACAAGATATTTTCAATAGTACATCACAATATGCATTATTTTCTGATAATGTACCTACACTTGCAAATGCCATTCCTGTGTGAGCTTATCCCGTCCTATTAAATATCGGTTGTTCTGCCATATAGCCCCATTTACGTTTAGACTCTGTATGTACCTGCATTGTGTCTTAACAAAAACGTGAAACAATTAGCCGAATTGAACGAGTCGCTGTGGAATTTACGCTTAGCTATTCTTGTGTATAAAATCAATAACCCATCATGAACAGATATCAATAATGGTATATTATTATCTTCTAGTACGCGCTTGATATTTTGTTGTTATATGAACGCACGCGATGCAATCGATTTTTCATTAGCCGCCCTACGCCTATTCAATTATTTTACTCCGAGAGATGGCTACGAATCTTTACATAAACTTTAAATTAAATTTTTGGCCCGAATTTTTTATAGAATCACGCACAGTTTTAATCCATTCGCAATCCATTAGCAACATAAATATTGAGAAACTGTGTAAGAAAAAAAAATACGTAAGTACCATTATGATAATGATATGTTTCAAAAGTGAGCTAGTGTCATGAGCACACTTCATTTTTGGCGAGACGGCTAAGCTCAAAGAATACAAAATAATTAGGTTCATTTAGATTTTCTAGAAGCGATGAGTTGTATTATTTCGTACAGTTAGTTGTGAAGAAATAGTGAAAATAAAATACAGCGTAACGACACACTTCTTTATTTTGAAAGTTTTATCAAGAATGATCCACGTTTAACAATGGCAAGCTAATATATAGGCTTATCCCCTCCGCGTGGCTGGCTGGTAGGCATGGCATGGCGGCTGGTAGGAGGGGACGTCAACATGGCGGCTTGGCGGCTTGGCTTGACGGGGGTGACAGGCGACGTCACGTCCGTTACATAGTTTATAAAGTGAAATTTATGACTAATATTGTACAAAGTATTAATAATTTGTATTATTGCAAGATGCCTTGAAAGAAAAAATATGCTGGTAGATATTTTGAGTAAGCTCCTAAACTACAAACTAGAAATAGCTGATACAAGGTCAATCTTAGGAAAATGAAATTTCTAGTAGCTTGCTTAAATGATTAGTAAGGCTATCAAAATATCTCATTAACATTTTCGTAGGCATCGTATAACAAGATTACTGAAAAATATTTGGAATTTAGTAGGTACAACTTTTTATATTCTGCGTTTTGATCTACGTGTTTTAATAAAATATTTTATTAGATTACTAGCTGGCCCGGCGAACTTTGTACCGCCCAGTCAATGAATGTCGTGTTACCTTTGGGCTTGGAACTAATTTAGGCTATAATGAACGGAATACAATGATACAAAATAAATATAGATATAGGTATAATGGCTTTTTATTTCGATGAATAACACATATAGAAATAGAATAAAAAAATAATTACTTAAATACTTCATACCTACACGTAGGGTTGCCAGATGGCCGGGATTTCCGGGATTGTCCCGGAATTTTGCGTGCTGTCCCGTGTCCAGTAATTTTACTTTGCTGTCCCGGAATGAAAAAATACTAGTTTTTTACAAAGTTACTACGGCTGCAAAAGTCAAATCGCGCTGCGTTAGGTGAGCGAGGGCAGGAGTGAGCCGTGAGCGGCTCGATTCGCTCGACGAGTCCCCATCCGCACTCTATTAGTTTTTTATATTAGATAATAAATGATGATTATTATCTACCAAAGTTTTAGTAGGTAATCGTTATAAATTTCTCAATATTTGTTCTATATTTTATTTATGTTACAAAATACCTGATGTTGATTTTCTATCAAAGTTTAATTGATATGTTATAGTCAAACACCGAAGCTCGGGCACTCGTAGGTTAGACTGGTCAATCCTCAGGTCTGACATAATGACTTGATCAAAACCCAAATAAATGTAATATTTCGGCCTTTTACTAAACAATTTTCGTCAAACCTGGGAGAAACTTATTTGTTAAGTAATTTAAAAGGTAAAATTATAATTTTTCTGACAGGGTGAGGTATTGATTTTAATTTTTATATAAAAAATTAGATCGACGACTGACCGAGTTTTGCAGATGTTAGTGAACAATGTCCAGCAGATCAAAAAAAAAAGACGGGTTGCACTCCGGGAGTGCCGGCAGAAGTGAAAACTTGATTATTAACGTTGAGTTCTCTCCATCCGTCTTACGCTTTTTCGATCAGGTCACGTGTCCTGACGCGAGTTTAAGATTTTATACCCATTACAGAAAAAGTGCTCAACGCCGCTAAAGAAGTTTTCACTTCAAAAAGTGAGTTCTTATCGCATGCAGTTGAGTTCTACAGTTCCTGATACTTCTTAGAAATAGTTCTGGCGTTTTTGCCTAAACAAAAAAATGATCTGCTACGGGAAGTTGGCAGATAATTTTGTCAAATGTCGTTTTTTAAGGTAAAAACGCCAGAACTATTTCTAAAAAGTATCAGGAACTGTAGAACTCGACTGCATGAGATAAGAACTCACATTTTTTTTTGATCTGCTAAAAATTATCTACTACGGGAAGTTGGCAGATCATTTTTTCAAATGTCGTTTTTTTAAGGTAAAAACGCCAGAACTATTTCTAAAAAGTATCAGGAACTGTAGAACTCAACTGCATGCGATAAGAACTCAATTTTTTTTTATCCGCTAAAAATTATCTACTACGGGAAGTTGGCAGATCATTTTGTCAAATGTCGTTTTTTGAGGTAAAAACGCCAGAATTATTTCTAAAAAGTATCAGGAACTGTAGAACTCGACTGCATGCGATAAGAACTCACATTTTTTTTTTTGATCTGCTAAAAATGATCTGCTACGGGATGTTGGCAGATCATTTTTTCAAACGTCGTTTTTTAAGGTAAAAACGTCAGAACTATTTCTAAAAAGTATCAGGAACTGTAGAATTCGACTGCATGCGATAAGAACTCACATGTTTTTTGATCTGCTACGGGAAGTTGGCAGATCATTTTTTTCAAATGTCGTTTTTTAAGGTAAAAACGCCAGAATTATTTCTAAAAAGTATCAGGAACTGTAGAACTCAACTGCATGCGATAAGAACTCACATTTTTTTTTGATCTGCTACGGGATGTTGGCAGATCATTTTTTCAAATGTCGTTTTTTAAGGTAAAAACGTCAGAACTATTTCTAAAAAGTATCAGGAACTGTAGAATTCGACTGCATGCGATAAAAGAACTCACATTTTTTTTTGATCTGCTAAAAATGATCTACTACGGGATGTTGGCAGATCATTTTTTCAAATGTCGTTTTTTAAGGTAAAAACGCCAGAACTATTTCTAAAAAGTATCAGGAACTGTAGAACTCGACTGCATGCGATAAGAACTCACTTTTTTTTTGATCTGCTGGACATTGATCTGCTAAGTTCACTAACATGTTTTGCAGTCGCTTCTAGAATTGACCAAACCAAAACAGAACAATTTACGGTCGACGTTTGACTGAAAAGTTAGGAGCTCCTAGGTTTGAGTAAAAATACTTCAGACAAAGGGCGAAATTCAAATGTATTTCGAGGATTGCCCGATGGCTTTTGCCAAACATAAGATAAACCAGTCCATTCGCGAAGAAATTATGTTGTTATGGATTTGACTATAACAGATAACTGAAAGAGTAAGTATCTCAGTTTCTATTTAAAGTTCATTTGTCATATTTAGGCCTTAAAAGTTACTTAGAAAAGTTGAATTACAATTTTTGTATTTGACAGTTTAAGAAAGTAATTAAAAAAATTTTTTTCTAAAAAAAGTTTTTTTTTATCAACCAATACTTTTTGGTAATTCTTACTTAGTTTAGCCTTGGACCAAAGACCAAAACTCTGATTCCGTTCGGGGCCCCAGAAATGTCCCGGAAATGATCAGCCTGGATCTGGCAACCCTACCTACACGTGTCAGAGAAAAATTACCTATTGAATTAAACTACGTTTTGCAGCCTGGGATGCAATCGAATTAACTCTTATCGTTCTTTAACTGGTGTCGACCACAAATCGTTTCATTTCACTTTAATTATGATAGTTCTACTTCTACCACTATCATCGGGCGACCGACGATGATACAGTGGGTAACCATCGTTGCCTGTGATGGTCTTTGCTGTCAATTTTCGTGGATACCTTTTGGAACACTCGCTGTCAACCATGCATGGTGATTGGCGGTTGATGGTGCCACACGGTCCATGAATCATATATTCGTGATTAGAACATCATGTCATGTCGTTCTGGATCGGTTACAGGATTAGCAATCCCCGCACATACAATTTTTATCCGCCTGAATTCTTTCGACTAACCAAATTAAAATGTGTGCATGCTGCAAGCCTTATTTTTGTCATTCGATTGAATACATCCATCATTGAATAATCCCAAAGATGTGTTGCTTTTGTAACTCATGATTGGATTTTTTGCTTGAAAACATGTGTGGTAATGTCGAGCCTAGGGCATGCACCCGGGTTTACCCGGTTCCGAAAAACCCGGGTAAACCCGGGTTTTTTGATGATCTTGAGAACCGGTTCTGAATAGTATGAAACCCGGTTCTCCCGGTTCCGACCAAAATATTAAAATATAAAGTATTATTTATATTTTGCTGCATTATTTTAACAAATTTATTCTATCTGGCAACGTCAGACTCACGTGCATCGCGAATTTTCGTGCCACGCCTCAAGCGTGGCTCTCATTGGTTGTGTCTAACCTTAGATGCTATAAGTTTCCTACGGGTGTATTACCAAAAAAAAATTAGGCTTCGAAAATGACAAAAATTAGGCTACTGAAATATTTTTAAGAATTTGAAAAGTTGTTGATTTTACTGTTTCATATAATGATCCAGTCATGTTTTTGTTTTTGGTATCAAGCTGAAATTTATATCGAATACTCAAGTCAAGGCATAAAGTGATTGGGTATGCTGATGACCTCGCATTGTTAGGTGAAACCCGCGATGAAGCGAGCGAAGCCGCGAAAGAAGAAGCGGAAAAGGTTGGACTAAAAATCAATGCCAACAAAACGGAATATCTCCACATGAAACGGTATAGAGATACACGAGCTCAACGCCAAGACCTACAGGCTGGAGACACGACGTACAAAAGAGTTGCTAGTTTTAGATATCCGGGTTGCACTATAACTGACTCACATTCCAGGGAGGAAGAAATTAATATCCGTATCCAAAATACCCTGAAATGTGGTGCAGCCTTGCATAAGGTGCTCGCGTCCAGGCTTCTGAGCAAAAACACCAAATTGCGTATATATACAAAACGGTCATAAGACTAATACTTATGTATGGGTGTGAAGCCTGGACCCTAACCCAGAATGAAGAACGCAAGCTTTTAGTCACCGAAAGAAGGCTTCTTCGCAAGATCTTTGATCCCACCAGACGAGAGGATGGAAGCTGGAGAGTCCGAACAAATGCCGAACTAGAAAAACTAATGGCCGAGCCAAATATACTTGGAGAAATAAAAGCACAACGGCTCCGTTGGCTCGGTCATGTAGAACGAATGGGTGAGGAACGAGGACTGAAGAGGGCATACTTGGGGCGACCCCTGGGCCGACCGCCGGGTGGACGACCTAAGTATCGCTGGCGCGATCGAGTAGAGGTGGACCTGCGCGTGCTACGAGCCAATAATAATTGGCAAGAGACCGCTCAGGACCGGGGAAGATGGAGAGTTTTCGTCTCAGAGGCCAAGACCCACTTTGGGGTTTCAGCGCCAGAGGAGTAAGTAAGTAAGTACTCAAGTCTTCGGTCCCTTGATGCTGTGAAAAAGTCAAACTCACAAGCCAACGCATCAAAAGATACAGCCGTAAATGCTGAAAATTTTCGCAAATTTCGACATTCGCATGGGACTCAAAACCTACAGGGTACTTCTCATGAACACAGAGCCTTTAAATTTGGTATAAGTAACGTCTTATAACACAGATAAAGGAAAAATTGCTAGAAACATAAATTTTAAAGTTACAACATTATGAAAAATAGGTTTGTTCGGAGCCCTCGGAGCGCGAGTCCGACTCGCACTTGGCCGGTTTTTTGCTTTACAGTTTGCAGTTAATGAATGAGGTTTAAGTTTATATGTGATATTATGATAACAAGGTACTTTTATAAGACTGATAAATAAAGAGAAGTATTGAAATTTTGTTTCTTTATTAATTTAATAAAATAAGACACAAGCCGCGTAAAATAAAAGGCCCATCAGGTACTTTTACAGTTACTTTTGTTTAATTTCGTATTTTTTTCCGAGGTATTATAAAAGAACCGGGTAACCCGGTTCTATCCGGTTCTGAGCTCGATTTGGAACCGGGTTTCAAAAACTTGGAACCGGACTCGATTCTGCATGCCCTAGTCGAGCCGATCACTTGATATCTGTCCGGGAAGCAGCAGTTGAATAATTTCCATCCATTTCGGATTACATGTAATAAGTGTAATGAATAGATCTGGCCGACCATAATGACGAAAATATTATGTAGGTATGTCATTGCATCTTGCGCATATTCATGACCTGTGTATGTCGCAGTAAACATTTTCTGCATCTTCTTCTCTGTGCTAATTGCATCGCGTAAATGGATGTAATCTTCAAAACGCAATTTAGCTTGGTTCGAACCAATGAATCAGGGGCTCCGTTTCAATTTTAACGTTATATACATAATAATATTATTATGTCAACGCAATATTGTTGAAGCCAAGAAGCTTATATTGGTTGAAGCCTTGGTTGAAGCAGTCGACGAAATTGCAACAAATTATAATTGTCAGAATTTTTACATTTTTATAGAATTTCTTTTTAATAATTAAGCGAACTAACCTTCTTGGTTAGATTCCTCACCAAAAATACCTTATTAAAAAGAAAACACGCGTAAACACAATCATTTGAGGAATTTTTATGTATCTGCTTTTATTGCACTTTTTGATAATTGATTTTAAAAAAATACAAACAATATTTATTCACCCTTTTTACTTTTTAATTATTTTACACATAATACATTTTTGAACGCATGAATGTCAAACATTATTTTCCGTATTTGACAGGATTGACAACTAATGATTGACATGTACGAAAATCAAAATTTTGGGAAAATATTTATTCGTCTAGTTTTTGTTGTTTTTATGATTTATTCTGCTATTCTGGGCGGTGACAAATCCAACAAATCCAAAACCATGAAAATTGGTTCAGCAGATCTCGAGTTATAAGTGTTGGAACATACAGACTTTCTTTTATATATATAGATGAAATCGATGGATGTACTTATTACTTATTTTGTAGGGAGAAGAATTTACTTGTTTAAAATTATTTTAATAAACACGAAAAAAAAATCTGTTTATTTTCTTATTTTTGAGATGTTTTTATCTTGAAGAATGTATTTTAAAAACTATAAAATAGTTTGGGATATTTGCGAAATAATCTTTCAACTTAAATATCTACTTCATTTTAACGATTAGGTATTTGAACAATTTTAATTAATTTACAATAACATCGGTATTATAATTTAATATTAGAACATCTATTAACAAAAGTGTAAAACGCCATCTGGACGTTGTTATAAAACTATTTTAATAAAGCAATGACTGGAGTGAAGTTTGCGCAATATCTGAAGATTGGTTAAGTTGTGAGATTTTTTGCAACGTCGTAACCATTATGAGATAACTTTTGCATAAAGTTGCTTGTTCACTGGTGACAAGTGAAAAAATTAAGTTAAAGTGAGAAAAAAGTAATCATGGATATGTTATTAAAATGTAGTTTAAATGTGTTGAAGCGTTGTTCAAAATGATTTATTTATTCAGTAATAGGTATTATCTTAACCAACGTTATACCTACTGTTTCTAATATGCTGTATTAGAAATTATAAAAAGTTAACTATTCAAATAAAATATTTATTTGTTAGTATTTCCTTTACATTTATAACATCTTAATTAAACACGTTTCTAGTAAAAAAGAATAATTATATCAATTATAATTTTTTGATGAATTTAAAAAAAAATCCTGATATTATTTCCAAGTTTATCATGGAAATGTATCTTTACATTTAGAGAAAAAACGAGGCTAGACTTTTATCTCGTTAAAAATTTAAGATATTTTTATCCCTTTTTCTATTTCGGTCATTCTTAAAGGCTTTGCGATTTAAAGCTATATTTCTTTAACTAGGTAACTTTTTGTGTCGAAATTTTGGTGTTCATATTTTTTGTACGAACACAAATTCCTCTGTAAAACAAAAGGCATACCTTTAGGATAAGTAACATTTTTTCATTTGCTTTGCACGAATATTTTTAAATATTATTAAACATAATATTTTATATATTCACTACCACTCCTTCTTAGCAAAAAAAAAGCTCAAACAGAATGTCTATCCTAATGTTTTGAACATTATGTTTGATTTTCTGAAAAAAAAAAAACACTTATAAGGCCCAGATTATAGGATTAGGATGTTTTTTTCAACGTTCTTATAAAAAGTGTAATACATGATTGTATAAAACATACTTAGTTCTTTTTTTTTTCCAAGAAAAAAGTTTATTAATGAATAAATCTTGGCAAGGCCTGTATATTTATGAGTACTTTCTAACATGATTGTTTGTTCAACTTACGCTAACATTAAATTACAAATACTATTCACTTAAACTCCGCAGTGACTCCTTTCAAGATTCAACACCGATTCAATTGAAAGCTGATAATAGACAACTACACGATAAAAATAGAAATATATAAAAGTGCAATTACAAATTGAATCTATTTGCATCAATGAAATTCTTAAATTCTTATGTTCACTTCAATATATCGCACCCTTAAAACATAAATGGCACTAAACGAAAATGTTAATTTTACAGTACGGCCGTTTTAAGATTTTTTAAAAATTGAATGGGTGATATGGAACATAAAAATACAAATATATATTTGTGATCGGATTAAAATAACAGTTTAACTAACGCTGTTTCAGTATCCAGTGGCAAACGATAAAATTATTGATTATTTATTAATGGAGAAGCATTTAAAAAAAATGTTTAGTATTGTGTCGGTTATAGTTTTCTAGTTATTCAAAACTTTTTGCTTAATGACCTCTAAAATGTTATTTTCCCTACATTGTAATAATAACAAAGAGAGAAATAAAACAGTAGAATTACTAAAATAATAAAGAATTATATTTATTTGGCACATGCTCATAGTTTTCGGTCAAAATTACCACACATATTCATAATTAACAAGTCTGTTTGAATCTAGATAAAAGTATTGTCATAAATAACATTAGCATTAAAATCTTGTTCTTACTACTTAATAATCAGTACAGTTATTAGAGGTATTTCAATTAATCTGCTAAGGTTAAAAGTATTTCGAAGTAGGAACTGTAAAAGTTACTTAAAAATCAGTGTATTATAGGTTTAATTATCATGAGTCAGCAAAAATCTTGCAGTAGGTAACTTAAAGAATAGTTTTTCACAAAAAACCGCAATTAATTATGAAAATATTGTATCAAAATCTTGTAAAAACTTAATTACTTAAAAACCAGCAACGCCTTTTAGCAATTTAGTAGTTAAGCTCAGTTCTAGAACCGTGAAAAATATTAATAAACAAAATAACAGTAACTTAAAACATTTTCGCACATAAATCACAAAACAAACTTATCCGCTTTTTTCTCCTTCTAAAATATCGATTTATGTATTTTTCTTATGTACATTTCTAATGCACCTATCTGTAATATCCAGCCAATTTTTGAAAAAAGGTTTTGCAAACCCTTTCTTTGGAGCCGTTAACCTCGGAACTTCGTTAACCTTCTTCGGTTTTCTATTGGAGTTAATCTTTTTATATTTATATCTGGGCTTTATCTCTGTTAAGTTAAAAATAAGTTTTCGTGACTCTTCAGAAATTCTATCTGCGATTTTCAGACGACATGTACTTCCACAAGGTTGCTTAATCATTTTAGCTGGAAAAACGTTTTGAGTTTGAAACATATTTTTTGCCTGTATTTCTTAGTATCTTCACAATATTTGTAGTAACGAACTTATTATTTTTCGTTTTCTTGTAATTGCATCAACTGGCTGAGTTGGAGCTTCTTTTGCAGTATCGTTCATCGTTCCTGTGTCATTTGTATTAAAATGTATGATTTCGACGTTATCAGCAGGGCTGGAAGAGGCGACATGATCACCATCATTCGGAGCAAGACCACTTTTCAGATTCGAATCAGCAGGAAGATGATCACTTCTTTGATGATTATTAGAAACTCCAACAATCTGAGTAAGTGAAATGTCATCAATTTTTAAAGAGCATTTGGTCATTCACGTTACTTTACATTTTGCGTTCTCTGTTTCGTCATCCAGATTAGAAGGGTCGAAATTATTACGTGTGTCTATGGTACTTTGAGTAATTTGTTGGGTTAGGTTATGGCCTTTGTACAGACAAAGCTGAAGCTGAACTGGATGATGTGCTTGAGGACGAAGATGAGGACGAGCTGGACGACGAAGACGATGACGACGGGTTTGAGTTGGATCTCCTGCATTTTTTCTTTGATGGAAAGTATGTTCTGTCATCGTCTGAGGCGAGAAAAAAGTCACCATCGTCCTCGTAACTGTTAGTTTGGTTGTGATAAGAGCTAGTTAAGGGTGAACTTCTCATGATGTTCAAATCGGACGCACTCATTGTTGAAAGCGGTTCAACAATATCGGAATTTATTTTAGAAGCAGGCTTAGTAATTTGAGATCCATCATCGTCTTCATTGTTCTGAGTTGATAATTCTATTATACTTCTACATCTACTTCTTTTCGGATCCATGATAGTATAATACAATTAATAGCCTTAAACAAAAAGCCTTTTTGATTAATAAATTTGTATAAAAACAAAATCCTAATTAAAGTTAACATAATATAACTGACACTTATGTAATTGCGCACAGCGAAAATTTAAAAGCATATTTATTGATTAAATGGCTCTTTAAAGAAAATGCCCGTTATTGAATTCGTATAAAAACAAAATCCACACTAAACTTATTAAATAACTGGCATTATATTCAAACTGCCACTTATGCATTAACTCACTGTAAATATTCGAAAGCAAATTAATTAAATAAGTGGCACTTTACACAAAGTGCCAGTTTTTGACTCACCTCGACAAGGATTCCCTCCGGAGACTTGACGCGAAATGGCATAGTGCCGGTTTATCAATTACCGACCGGACAAATTGTGACAAATTCATAAGTGACACTAGCGACATCTAGCAAAAATTTGACGCATTAGAGCTACCGGGGTCTTTGCGTTAGGCGCGTTTCGTTTTATGCCATTTGACTGCATACTTAACTCAAAAATGAATTTTTTTGTATAGTGCCACTTATGTTTTAAGTGTGCGATATGTAGCCATCGTTTCACTAAATGACCCGTGGCGTTTTTCTTTCTCATTACGAGTTAAGCTCGAAGCTTATGTAAGCGATTTTCTCTATCTTAATAGAACTGGATATTTTCTTCACAGTTAGCTTAAACTGAGATATTATCCCATTACGAAATTTCTTGTAATTTTTATTTTGCTATAGCAAATCATCTCAAAATTTTGAAAAGTAACAAGAAGGAGAATAGTCCTTCTCCTTCTTGTTACTTTTAAATTTAACCTTAACCTACCGCACAAAACACATAACCTTATTGATGTGGTGTTTCCGAACTGATATAGGCATGAGATCCTTCTAAAAACGAGAATACTCTCCTCAAATGACGGCCACAAATTCACATCTCTATATTTTTTTTATGGATATTTATATAGACTCCGTGGATTACCGCCTCCTATTCAGTAACATAAAAGTTACAATGAAATAAATGACAGTAGCAGTACTGTCATTTAAATACGAAACACCTACAAACTGTCAACTGTGCCATAAATCTGAAGACGATATCACAGTTGACAGATATATACGTACCTACATACAGTTAGGAAACTAAGCCCCTGCGATGAAATTATGACATAAGCACTATTATAGCTATAGGGCTGTTACCTTTTTGATATTTAACCGACTTCAAAAATAAAGGAGGAGGTTATCAATTCGGCCTGTATATTTCTGTTTGCTTTTTTTTCACAGATGATTTTGTGGTAATTTTGAGATTAAAACCCGTTAAAATACAAAAATGGTGTAGTCTAAATATGAATTTACAAGAAGAAACAATCCGAATAAATATACCTTGTAAAAGTAAATACGTTTTTTTTCAGTTCTATATTTCGAAATCTTGTTTTGTTATGGACGCCGAAGGCTATTTAATGTACCTAAATTATTTATAATGCTTGATATTTGTATGATACACATTATATTCAATAATTATTTTAAACCAGAATTAACAATACTTGTATGTAGGTATATCTACTAAATTGTTTTTAAAACGATAAATTAAATTAAATTAAAAAACACAAAAAAGTGTGCGTGTACTAGTGTACACACGTAAGAAGTGAAACTTCTTTATGACCTTATTTTTCAAAAAATAATTTACTATATGCAACTTTACAGAAATACGTCAATAAATCAAAGATGGCGCGTAACGGAAAAATGTTACACAAAATTTTTTTCCAACCCCGATAAAGAAGTTTCACTTCAAAATATGCAAAAATAAATTAAAATTATTATTATACGAGCATAGAACCTCCACCTTTTTGTTATAGGATGAAAAAGAAAATAGTTTGACAGGCTTAGTGCTTGACAAAGTGGTGACGTCACGTATCGATAAAAATACAATAATTATAATATCTATCTTTTTCTTCCCTAATATTTACGTAATTATGCACATAAATTTAAACAAGATTTTTTTAAGGTTTCCATTTTTTTAGATTTTTGTGCTCTTCTAGATTGCGTAAAAAATAGATGCGATCTTTAAACAGACTGGACTCCTATAATAGTGACTATTTGTAGCTATCATTTTGGTAGAAAATCACTTTATAATTTAAAACTCATGCTGCCATATCTATAGAAATTAAAAAATAGTCTCTTTTTAACTTGTAGTCAGATACGGTATTTACAAATATATTTATTATTTATTGAAAGGGCTACAAACTGAAACAATCGATATTTATTTAATGTGAATTTACATCACTTTAAACTTTTTTCTATACTACGTATCTTTGTCATTCAAAATCTGTGGATGTGTCACCCGCTACTATCGATCCCCCTCAATACCCTTAGGATACTCGTAAATACGCTTGCTTGTGTGCGTGAGCCATTTCGGACGTTTTGTATGAAGTTTCCTTACTGTATGTATCTGTATATTGTGACGATATTCAGCTGCCTAATTGCGCCATAAAATGTGCACTAATCTCTCGCTAAAAGGACATGATATAATGAAAGATGCGATTATATCAAAACATGTCCATTACGCGTCTAATAGTATAATGGACCAACAAACCACAGCATGGAACAAACAACATTTGCTGCGAGTCCGGTATAATTGCGTTACGTCCGATCGCTCTTAACTAGTTTAAAACTTCAACTGTATTCTAGTACTGGGATGTGTATAGTTGATGTGAATAATGTTTGCCATATGCAATAGGTATTGTTGAATTGGGTGTAATCTATTTTGGACAATAAGTGTAAGTAAATCGAGCATTGGTCTTGATATTACTGATGATTTCGTGACGTCTTTCAGTTCTAGAACTATGTTTATTCTACATTAGTCTTAAATAAAAAGCATATTAGCACCACATACCATGGTACCTCTTTTACAAGCTTTTTCTTTTCTATATTAACTCGTAAATACTTATTTCCATACTTACGCTTATTTCAAGACATATGTTAGAGTACCATCAATTTTTATTACATCGAGTCAAGTTAATATGCGTTCAAATCTTTGACGACATAAATAGCTCCAACCTCATTATCCCTAAATGTTTACTCACGATGTAACATGTTATGGAAATTGAATAATACGTTGGAAAATGAGCTTCTTGCCTTACGCGGGTTACGCCCTTATCATCACTACATAGTATAAAACAAAGTCGCTTTCCCTGTCCCTATG
>CAJQZM010023300.1:0-31381 GCA_907164665.1 Colias nastes | reverse complement strand
ACTTAATATGTTCAATAAGTCCGCTATTGACAATATATCCCGAAAATCCAAACCCAAGTTATGAGGGTTCAAAAAAACGTCGAAGCGCTTCGAGAAAAGGTAGGTAGTGCCCGTGCGCTTCGCTTTCGCTTGGTTCGTCTTGGCGGGGGCACTACCGTGCCCCCAGATATAAAAATGAATCGCAAAATGTGTTGGTAAGCGCATAACTCGAGAACGGCTGAACCGATTTCGATAATTCTTTTTTTATTATATTCCTTGAAGTACGAGGATGGTTCTTATGTAGATAAAACGTAAACATGTACCACGGGCGAAGCCGGGGCGGACCGCTAGTATGGCAAATTGTTTTTAGGTCTTTTTCAGTGCTATTTTCTTTACGAGTAATAAGATGATCAGCATTTATTCAGCAGCATTTCTTATTTACCCTTCCTAGCATTGGAAAGTTGGTGTTAACGTAAAACGCACAGGTAATACAACTATAGGTACCTACACCATTAGTGTGCTTATACGTTAATAGGTTTTGTCGTAACCGACTCGTGTGTGCCGAGAGCACAAGGCAAAATTCAAATATACCATAATCGTCGCCTACTCCATGACGTGACGGTATTGCCATGACGCGACATTGAAATTTACCCTCAACGCGCCTAAAGACGCTTCACTTCAAAATTACATTCTACCACTTTCCTTCTATTCGTGTAATGTAGTTCGTAGTTATGTCGATTCATACCTAGGCGCTTCAAAGAGAAGCCTACTTGAATTAATAATAAATATTTCATGTTGTGACCCACTTTTAGCTGAAACATGCTCACAGTAACTAGGGAAATGAATTAATGATACTTGAATTTAAATTTTGATGGTCCTATTAAATACACTTACAAGGTTTTTTACTTCTTTTTTTATCATTTCTAATGATTCATTTTATAAGATTTGTGATTCAGGAAAATAAATATGATTCATTTAATTTAAGTTTGAGACTCTTAGACTATGTCATACAGCATTTAGTAGAAGATCCGAACATAAGTCGACCTTCACCGGCGTGATAATAGAATGAGACCAATTTTATAATAAATTTAGTCTATTAAAAAATGTATTAAAAATGGGTTTACCTACTGGGAAAATCCTGGACAGGACATTTTTAATGAATTTAAAAAAAAAAACATTTTTTTTTAATTAATTGCAGTATCAAGGTAATAAAAAAAAATTATAATAGACTTAAAGTATGAAACCTACAGAATGTGCAGTCATAGTCGTTTTCTAATATTTACCGGGACAAACGGCTAGGTTGGCAGGTATAAACAGGTATGTCGGTACCAGTTACTTTCACTTGATAGGATGATGAAAAAAAAATATGTCAGCGCTGTTCTATTACAAAATTGTTTTATTATCTCGAAACTGCAATTAATAAAAAATGAAAATAAAAGATTTTTTAATAATTAATTAAAAAATATCCTGTCCAGGATTTTCCCTGTAAACCCATTTTTAATACATTTTTTAATACACTAAATTGGTCTCATTCTATTATCACCTTAGATCATTATTATCACGCCGGTGAAGGTCGACCTATATTTGGATCTTAGACTAATTGTACAACTTATTTATGCTGACTAATAATAACAATGGTATTTCAATAATTCTAAGCGAGTTACTTTTATGTTTCAATACACAGTTATTATTGTGAACATAACTATCACGTTCTGTGTTATACTTAAGAATAAGATACAGTTATAATAATAATAAATAAGTATTTATTACATGGTAGTGTTTTTCTCAATAATAGGTATGTACGTAATACCAGATAACTAAAAAAGTTTTATTACAACAGTTTATACTCTATTAGTTTATTTTATTATCATCGTAATATCCTAATACGACGCCTTAGATAGTAATTTACTACTTATTTTACACTGGCATAACTCCAAGCAGGATAAAACTTCTAGAAAAACTAAAAAAGAATCACACTTCAACCCATTCGAAGACGACAGTCAAATCGGATTTCATTGTCACATAATATGATGTACGTAATATACAAGTACGTACGTACGTATAATGTATCTGAATATAATGTGGAAGCTCTATTACAAATTAGCATACATCCAAGCTAACAGATATTATAACAATTACGCATATTCGTTAACGATCTCATTAGCACATTTAATCCTCTCACATTTCCATGTCGATAATTATCTCACCCCATACGAGCACAATGGGCTTTGTTCTATAGACTTTGGTAAAATTAAAATGACAGATAAAGGGAAGCACACATGGATGGGTATGTGATAAATTAGTTTATTATCCGGTTATTGAGTGGAGTAAGCGGTAGGGTGAATGCACGAAAACAAACTTTACACGCTGTGCAAGTTTTTCACTCATGAGCGTGGTTTTATATAAAAATAGCTTTTGTTAATAGGAGTTAACTATGTTTAATATAAACAAACGAACAATGCCCCTTTGTATCATTAGTAAAGACAAGATGCATTATAAAGAGCAGTGTTAAAAATAAACAAATAAAAATTAAATATGGAATTTTCTATGTAAAGCTTCTTACCGCTCGCGCATTTAGATAGTCATATCCAAATGCAAAACGGTAAGAATTAAGATATATTACGAAACAGAAAAACAAGTTGAACGGACATCGTTTAATAATAAAATCAACATTAATACAACCTTTGAAATTATAGAACCATAAAATATATTTAAATCACCATTTCAAACGACATTAAATATGAACCTCCCGTTATTAATATCCTATTTAAACATCGTGTTTTATTAACGTGTATTAGCGGAAACAATTAAATACACAGCCTAAAGCCTTTTCCCGTCCTACAACGGTATACCTTTATTAATTATTTCGACCAAGAACAAATATTTCCCATGTTATCGTTGACCAGAACAAATTACCCAAGTTCTGTTCATAAATAAAGACCCTTCATCTTTATTCAGGACTGATACGAAACTTGGCGAGAAACATTTGGGAGGATTTCATACTTTAACAGGTTTGTCTCGATTACCGTTATTTGAATGTTATTGTTGTGGAAATATTATGTAGCCATAACTCAAAACAAAGATAAGTTTTTGTGTTATAATATCACATAATATATCAAATGATATTTAGTTTTTGTAGCAATATTGTCGAAATTTTTATCCCTATACTCTATGCACCTAATTCTAAAATATGCAATGCTCTCGCTCTATACTAGAAAAATTATTGTAACGTCTATTTTTAAAACCATAAAAATCATTTCTGTGATCTGTGATAAAAATATATATTTACTATTAAAGTTACATTAACCATAGCGCTACACACGAAGCGACCACATAACTTAAACATCAGTAAGTGCTAACTGCTAAGCCATAAGTAAATCCGACTTGTGTCAGTCTGTGTTTCACTGATGTGATTAATTACTTCCGAGATACGCCTGATACGTGATGGACGCCACCGGTCTACATAGGGTTGCCACAAGGCACTTAATTGCAAACTTTTTGCGATCACAATATTGATACATTGAATTATCAATATTTTGATCTTGGTATCATATTTAGCATCAGTATGGGCTTTAAAAATGTATTTGTAGTATTGAAACAAAAATTCATAATCTTATCAATACATTATAGCTTATTATAAATGATTTTTTCTTTGTGTTGTTGACTTATTTGCATAGAAATATTGAGGAACACCAAACAAATCGTAAATATAATATTATGAAGAAACTAAAAATATAAAGCCAAATATACAAAATCGTATACGTAAGTAAGTATATTATGCATTATTCACCGCGCACAATTATTAGCATTACTCATTGTCTACACAACGAACCCTATATCAAACAGGATATTATTTAATCATCACCATGTCAGAATCTGTTAATCTTCAGACTCTAAATACCTATGTTGAAAATAAACTACATTCGAATAGTTAATATTAAAAACCAAACTATAACAAAAAAATATAGATAAGTAAAATATTGGCAGCCCTGATTCCACATTAATAAAAGATCATGATTGTAAAAGGTTATACTGTAAATTGTATTTAATATCCAAGCAAAAAACATTTATACAAGCTTGATTCAGAAACAGACCTTAGAAAAAGGTATAGGTAGGTACATACCTAATATTATAGATATACTTACATACAAATATAATTTTTGTGCAAAAAGAAGGTATCCGTGACACTATACGAATATAATTTATAATCACAGATAACCTTCTGATATTTATGTCTTCCTAACATTTAGGTAGATAATTAATTAAATGTTACGCCAGTACATAAATTCTATTGGCTTTACAAAATGTAATACCGAAAACATTTCGCTGTGTCACAACTATGTGAATCACACCCGCCTTTATCTTGTACCACGTCTTCTGAAGTAATTGAAACTAGAATGTTGCAAGGACAGGCACAATCCTTTGAGCAATATTTTTAATACTTTTATTTAGCTTGGAAAGACCAACGAAACTTATGAACTAAATTCACATTTTCTATGGCGATTTTCTTTTGTTGGTGTACAACGTTGAGATGTAGGTAATATATAGATATCAATTGAGAAGACCTGTGCTTGTGCCTTTTATAAAATTCAGAATTGTTAAGAAATGAGTAGCGATCAGGGATTATTAATATAATAATTGTCAATTAAATAATAGTTTAAAAGTATGGCATACAATTCTACAGGTCGGGAGACCAAAATAAAAAAAAATCCACTCAGACCGTAAACATTAATAAAAGCATCAAGTAAGAAACCTTATTGAATTTTACTAACAAGGTTCTCTAGCGAAAATAACCAGGCTTATGTTCTTTTTACACATGTTCCTTGGATTTTACTTGCGTCGTAAAAAGGGATGAACATTAAACAGTATAATGAAGGCTTATGTTTTTTGGGAGAAAAATGTGTACAATATTCCCAAAAAACATATTATAATATTATTTACCAAGATAAAACGAACTCCAAGAAAATACCGTAACTATATCTCATTGTTCAACTATTGGCGTTTTAAAGTTATGGGTCAGCATTTATCAAATTTTATTTATTTCTAATATTGCGTGTATTCGATATGGTTGGTTCTCGGTGGTCTTGCCTCTTATATTTATATTAAATCGATTTTCTCAAAAAGTAAACACCGCTAACAAAATACATAAAACCCATTTACAGGGTATCGGCGGGTCATTAAATTATTCGAGATATTTAGGGTCTGGACCGTTGTAAATCTTAATAGATGTTGGTAGAAAGTTAGAGCAATGACTCGTAAAGACTGTCCGCACATAAATCTTGGGAAGCGTGGTCCTGTGTGGTGAACTTCTTGGTTTTCGCCTTTGTAATGTATAGACTTTGGACCGTCCATTGAGTTGAAATTTTTCTAAAGTGAGTCCGTGGTGAAGAACGCTCGCTTACAAAATGTAGAATTAAATAATGTTGTGGCTTTTTGTGGGATAGGAGTCTTGAATTTTTTAACCGTACTTTTCCTACTATACCTGCCTGAATTCATCCAGTTCTTTCAGGTAAGTAACGCTTCTGCTACACGACACTTGTTTTGTGACTAGCTATGAATGAATACCATAAATTGATCATTAATTTATCTTTGTCAAACATTATTATTCGTAATGTACTCACAGTAAAATCACTATTTTACTGTGAGTACATTACGAATATGAGTACATTGAGAATGAAATATCCTTCACGACGAGTGCGTCGTGAAGGATATTTCATTCTCAATGCAAACAAAAATGATCCACGCCACAATTTCACAAGTGAATGAAGGACATATCTATTATCACGATCTTATGTACGATCTGTAAAATACTTATAAGAGACACTATACCCAGAAAATAAAAGAAATAGGGCCATTACAAAATGCACTCACGTTACAAAATGTAAATTAACCGATGAGCCGCCGTTGCTCTTTGTTTGCCTTAGATCATTAAGTTAATGATCTAAGTTGTTTGCTGATAAAAAAATTAAATGATAAAATAATAAACTGGCAATGTTAAATAAGCTATCTACGAAACTAGAAACCTAAATATCAAACAATATCAAAACGGCAAGAGCAAGCAAATCTAATTACTGGAACGACGTAACGGAGAAGTCACTTGAAACTTTGTTGTTTTAATTAATTAACGAGACGAGAGTATCGTGGTGACGCGCCTAGTCTCGCTGTGGTCTCGCTCCGAGGCTTTTGAGATACCGCTCCCATTCATTGGTTTTGGTTTTGATTTGAATAATTGCTTCATCGGCGTACGTTTTGTAATTATCGTGTTGCTGTGTAGCTCCTGTATTAACCTTTTGAAATGTAGATACTTACAATCTTCACAAATCTTCCATGAAATCATAAAATAATCAAAGTTTTAATAAAATATGTTCTATGAGGGCTAATTAATAATTAATTTAAAGCAGAAAAATACACGGCATTTTTCTATCAAATTGATTAATTTAAAAATCGCGGTGTAAGCGTATAAATAATATTCAAACCATTTCAAACTATAGTAGTGAAAACTATAACGCTGCGGGTTTTCAAAAAATATAAAAATTCATTTCCCAACCACGCTACATCAAAAATCGAATAAAACTTCAAATATTCAGTCTGAAAATTCAATCCAATTAAAGTAAAAACGCTCGAAAACCTCGCTATTGTTGTATTTCCAACGCTAGTAGCACAAAGAATGTGCCTTTATTTATTAAAATATACGTATCATTTCGATATTGCATACAATATTTCATTTGAAAAGTTTCAACGAGTTCTTATCCCAGCTTTTATAAATACGCTTGCATTGTAATGTGCTCGTAGGCCCCAGTTAAGCAGTGAGATGACATAATTTCAACTGCAAGAGGCTGTTTGAAAAGATTTTCATCTTTGTAATTTAAAGCTGGAGGAAAATTCTTTATAGAGTTATGAGCCTCTTTTGAAATGAAAAGTAACGATTATGAAATTATCATACCGTTATATGTATTAGGCAGTTCATTAAAGAAACGAATCTTCAATGGCGGCCAAAGCCGACACTGACGTATGGTAGGGTCAGCAAAAAAGAAAATAAAAATAACGTAAATGGATAATTATTTTATTAATTATTTCAAATTGTTTGTTGACAAACTTTTTTGTTATGGTATTTGTGTATTTATATGAATTATCATATTTACGTAAGTATACAGAATGTAACAAAATCCCCATAATATTTGTAATGAGCCCATAAAACTGAACAACTTTTCCCAAAGAACATATTTTGTCAAATTCCAATAAAACATTATTTACTTTCGCAAATGCATAATTGTCATTGTAAATTTATGATAAAAACTATTATAGGGAAAATCAAATACATTTTAGTGATTTTATTTTTCCATTTTTTTTGCATGCCGTACGGCCGTGTGTAAGCGAGAGGGAATGATAAGCGCCGCCATTGAAGATTCGTTTCTTTATTGAACTGCCTAATACATATTTGGATAGTTGCAGCTAGGTTTCTAGTACATATACCCTGAAACGTATGAAATATACCTTCA
Organism: Colias nastes; assembly: GCA_907164665.1. Lineage (NCBI taxonomy): Eukaryota > Metazoa > Arthropoda > Insecta > Lepidoptera > Pieridae > Colias > Colias nastes. Next base: position 23,903 of record CAJQZM010023300.1, on the reverse strand, counting down.
ACATTTTCAGAACAACTCGAGGCATGCTAACGGCTATGAAACATATGTTTCAGTCTCAAACCCAGCCGTGTCCCTGCAATGCTTACTTAGGCGGGTCACGTGAACAAACAAACAAACACGCGAGCTACGATAGATTAAATAAACGGCCACGACTGAGCCCACCACGCGGAATATTAATGTATAGCGTTGTTGCAGTTTGTTAGTTTGCAGACAAATTTCATTAGCGAAAAATAGGGACCGTTTGTGATTTGTTGGCAAAAATCAGCGATGTTTTAAAGCCGTAAAACCTGTTATAAATATATATATATATACAGAATTAGTAAAGGAATGGCTGTTATAAAATTGTATTATGCTATATAAATTGTATATATAAAAGGCAAGTTCATACATAAAAATTTCAAGAAAAATTCTTCCTCTGATATAACGGATGAACAATAGGAGATAGTACCTCAAACATAAACAATATTACGGTGCTAATAACCTAACCTTAACCTACGTTCAATTTAAAAAAAGCAATTACTAATAAACCTCAGCATCCAATAGGCAATAGCCTACCATAACTCCGAGCTAAAACGGCCTCTATCGCATTTTGTATCGAAAACAAACAAAAATCTGCGGCGATCGCGTGCCAACTCTATTAACAATGAATCAATAGACGATAAAAACTGGCAGGTGCTGGGGTCACGCTATATTGAGACATAATTCAGCCACACATGCTTCACTAATATTACGGTTACAGATATGTCAGCGTTTTGTTCTACCAATACCCTGACCAGGCTTTTCATTTCTCTTTTCGGTGTTAGTGTGATTTACAAGAGCTTTACGCTGTGTAGTGGCTATAGCATTGCAAGAAAAATATATGTGGCACTGCAATTTTTTTTTTTGTGTGAAAGAGTTCATTTCATTATTTCCTTTTATCATCTCTTTTATTTCAGTCTCAATCAAGAAGCTTACATCTAATACACTGGAGATTGCAATATGAACATTAACTTGTAACAAGAAAATATGACCTTGAATGACGTCAGTTATGTTTTTTGTCTCTTTCTGTGGGTGACCACGCTGGTTTGTAAATTCAGGATTTTTCGAAATAGAAAAAACTAAAAATCATGGTCTATAAATAATAACGACATATATTTTTTACAGTATTTATATTATAATTACTGGTCAACTTACAAGAATTATCACCTTTATAGGTACATACAAAGTTTATATTTCAAAAGGTATTTTTTTTCTGGGTCGTACTTAATCCTCAATAATTTTACCCTTGATAGGCACATATATTTCTTTTTACTTCATTTTTTGGAAAGCTGAAATACGTAAAACAAAAAAAATATTAGGTTAAAAAGTATAAATTTCAATGTAAAAAAGAACAATCTTAAAACCACATGTGAGTGCAATACCGATGTCGTGTGTTGTTTCATTACTAGTATAAAAATCTTTAAAATGGTGTTCTAAATATTCATCAAAATATTGTTTTAGCAATATATTCTCGTCGCTATCCGTAAAAACCCGTCATAATGGTTACCTTACTTGTTAAATTTGTTTTTTGAAAACTTGTTGAAAAATGATGAAAGTATTAGGAAAAGAACTTATTTAACATGATTGCTTACTAAAATGATGATAAATTTGACGATTTTTGCCATTAAAATGATTCTAAACAGGTAAATGCATGAGTATTGAGGAATATTATAAATAACGTAAATATACACTTGCCTGTGAAATTATAGGCCAGAATTTGGTTTCCAAACACTTCTGCCATTTTGCACAATACAATATATTGTTTATTTTCGGAAAATATTTATTAAATACGCAACAACATTAACTTAAATATTCGAAGCGACGAAATTTTTTTGACACATATGCCATATTGTCAAACCGAGAGTTGCTATAATTTTATTATGGTGACTACCCATTATCAGGGAGTGTGACTTTTTAATGATTGGCTCAGATATACTTAATTTATTTAGCATAAATAATAATTGTCTCATCCAACAATGCTTCTGAATGATGTTGTTGGCAATTTATCAACGAACTCATGTACAAAATCTAACCTTTTGCACAGAATATTACAGAATACATAGTAGCCTTGGGAAAACTTCGTATTAACAGTGGCAATACCAAGTTTGGTGTGAAAGGGATAAAAAACATGATTTAGGGTCAATGAACTTCTCGTCAGTCGTCAATCCTAGACGATATCTCCAGTGTTTAGATATACAGGTAAATTAGCTTGGAGAAATTTTTGCATATGTAGTGGTGTGTATATTACTCAGATCTTAGAGCGCGTTTCCACTATATCGTTCTGGCCTTGGTCTCAATAATGAGAGATGTCAGTTTTGTTAGATGTCAAATCTGTTTTAAAATTCTTAATACGATATTAAAAGATAATGAATCATTATATTATAACATATTTGTACATTTTAATACCTCCGTTCAAACCTACATTTTCAAACTTTATTCAATACATTTCAATTCATGAAACCAACTGTCTAACTGACAAAACCATAGGCATTGAAAACAACTTACAACCTAAAACGTGAAACTGTGCTCTAAGCGATCGGACTAAAATTTACAGCCTGAAACTATGCTCAAACGGTCGACTACGGACCGTCCCAATGTATCCAAATTTACAAGAAAATTACTAATAGTCTTAACAATAAGTCTGTACATTTTCCATCATTATTTTAAACACTTCATCTTATAATTTAAACCACTATCATTCAATGTATGAAACTAATTAAATACTTATCCCGACTCATATTAAGATATGGCTTGTAGGAATTCTGAGCGCCTTTCAAAGCACCAAAGGCGCACATAAAGAAGGTTTCACGCAGCGGGAGGCTCTATAATTGAGGACATAAATCATACCGCCATCGAAATGAGATGTACATTGTACGAGTCTCTGGAAATAGTTCTGGAAGTGAGAAACTGCATTAAGGAACCGTCGTGACTCGAAGCATTAAACTTTGTTCATATATTAAATCGATGTTAAATCCGAAGATTATGTTGTCATAATATAGATCCTAATTCAGTTTTGCTTAATATTGGTATGCGTTAAAGTTAAAGACAAAAAAAAATAGAATTGCAGGCGAATCTTTTTATGACAAACATCAAAAACCTTTACCAAGGAAAACAGAAAGTTTTCCATAACTTTTTTAATCGCATTGAAATGAAGGGCTGTATGCCAACCGCAGAATCCAAAGTACCTTTAAGTTTTGTAGGCAAATGTTTCCATTCATCACTCGCTATTTCTACGTGTCAAGAGGTAAAGTTTCTATTGTGCACCCCCTTTATTGTTGAAGTACTTACACGGTTCAAAAGAACGAAATTCACGAATGCGTTTATAAAAACCCATTCACTCCTTTGTCTGGGAAAACGCCTGGTACGGTAAACATGAGAAATTTTTGATTTTTATAACATAAACATTAAACAATACAGCAGTTTTTAAATTGGGTATTTTATGTAGAAAATTTATTCCAACGAATACTTGTTGAAATTGATACCAAAAAAAATATTTGTTTTTACCAAAATTTTATTTGAATAGAATTTTATTTTCTTTTTGTATTGATATATTTTCCGTTGAACTTTCAAGTGTATAATCAGAACATCATACTCGTAGATACGTATCATTGGAAGCTTACTCCTTTCATTCCTTACAAGTCGATATCACGGGACTTTTTCCCAGTATTCGATTGAAATTAAGCCGCCATAACGAAAAGGTAAAGAACCAATAAGTAGCTCAATCAAATAGCATTATCGCTTAGAAGCTCCCAGTGAGGGTAGACGCAATAAATTAAATTACAAGCCCCAGTGCTCGAATGGTCTGTAAAAAAATCGCCTTTGAGGCGGAACTTGGCTCTTCAAGAGATACGTATTTGTAATTTCGTTTATTTTCAGTCTGGAGTGTGTGAGAAAATTTCCTTTTATTAAATAAATTGTCCGGCTGCAATGGGGCAGATGATACTACTATGTAAAATACAGATTTTATTCCTAAAGAATAAAAATTGTGTGCAAGAACTTATTCATCTTATGATACATATTCTCAAAAGATAGCTTATAGAGTAGTGATATGGTACCGCTATATGTAGAATCTTGTGTAGAATATATTATAGTAAAGCCCCGTATTCATGGTAAACATTTGTTTAGCAACAAAGTTGAATCAATGTGTTGCGGAATTGCTGTCAACATGTTGCTGGCAACACTGCGTGTTGCAGAGTTGATAGCGTCATGTTGACAAGCTCTCGCCCGACAAGCGTAAACATCAGTTTAGCGACAATTGTTGACGTGTGTGAACGTGTTTGCAACAGTTTATAAACATGGCAGTAGTGTGGAGCAATGATAAAATAATGCAACTAATAGAATTATTTCAATCAAAACCATTATTATGGGATTCTTCTATAAAAGAATACAAAGATAGAAACAAAAAGAACGATGCATTCGAAGAAATTTCTCAAGCCCTAAATATACCCAAAAAAAAAATTTCCTCTTTGCAAAAGATAGTTTCGAATCCACCATCTTTTTCTCTTTTTTTATTAGAAATCCTATACATCAGATACAGAGAACACAACAACACTACCTCCTCGGGCAACATTTTAACGCAGACTGGCATGTGGACAACCTGTATTGATTTAAACATAGTTGCTAGCAACATTCTCGCCGTTCACCAACAATGTTGATCAACTGTTCCTAAACAAATGTTTACCATGAATACGGGGCTTTAGACAGATAATTGAATATATAGTAGTTATGTGTATGTGAATAGAAGCGTCGGTTGTGGTCGAGGGAGTGAAACCACAGCTGCTGAAGCGAGACGCAATCAGGACCTATTGTCGCTTCCTCCGATTATTAACCTTGCTTAATTAATCTTTGTATTGAATAGTCTGTTCAATAAAAGTGAAGAAAAAAATCATTTTCAGATTAAACTAGACAAAAAGAGAAAAACATCTATGCGTCGGTTTAAAACTCAGTATGTATTCAGACTACGACTGTATTTATTTCAGGTTGTTAGAATTTTTTTTTCGTTTCAAGATAAATTGATATTAAAGTAGAAACTTACGTTAAAATTATTAATTTTAAGTGGCCAAAAATTTAACCCAAAAAATGTGTTTTGTATGGTTTTGTGATCCGGAAATTTTAACGCACGCATTACATTACGCACCTCTACAATCTATTCCCACCCAACCAATTATGTAACCGTCACAAGAGATTTTAATAAAATATTAATGTAAGTAATTACATAGACCAGTTTGCCGATAAAACAGCCCCGTCTGGTCCGCACACCGCAGCCTACGAGGCGCATGCAATCACGGCACATTGTCAGCATTGTCAAGCCGACTCATTAGTACCTAGATTTCGATGGAAATGCTAATGAGCACTTTTTACGTCAATTTGTGTGTTTAAGGGGTCTTGTTTTGCTCTGTGATAGATTCGGATAAGCATGTACAATAAGTATATGTACGTCCTATTTGTTATTTTTCTGGTGGAATGGAATGTAGGTATAGCAGATTCATTTTCATTGATATCATAATTATTAAACTTTTGTTACAGAGTTCTGCCACAAAATTCAAAAATAATAATTTTATTGCCAACTCATAATTTAACGCCGAGAGCTTATAATCTCCGGGAAAATTCTTTTGAAACTCCATTATTTTAGGGAAAGTAAAAAAAATCGAGTGTACAGCTTTTCGTTTCATGAATCATTTCAAATCTCCCTTAGTCTTTATCTTTACGCTCCATTAAACTATGGTTGAGCTGTCTAATTAAATCCCCTCTGGGCTTTAGGACGTGTTGTAGACGATGAAATGAAATGAAATGAAATGAAATGAAATGACGACGATGACGATTTTTATTCAAAAATATAAATAACGTTGTATACTAAACAATAATAATTGGAAGAACAGTTTAAGTCATAGAAATATCACTAGCAATAATTCTGTCTACTATGAGTACGAATTTCCAATTGACTTATTTTCAAGGTAGTGATATCTCTCGAAGATTCAATAGAATTGAATCAGTAGATATGGGATAAGTGTAGATAATAAATCAAATATATGCGTCTCGTAACAATTTTTGTATAAAAAGTTTTGAGAAAACATAATCAGACAGAGAGACAGAAAACATAACATAATTTAGAATAGAACGAATTTCACATTATGTTTGATCTTTCAGCAAAAATTGAGAAAAAAATGTATTTCACAAAAATATAGAATAAAAGGAAATATTCTTAGTATGCGTACAGCCTTACCCAAGGTACACTTTTATGACAACAAAAAATATAGCTCAGTGGGAGCCGTGCAGATGTGTCTGAATGCCTTCTGAATAATTACGAAGGCGCTTGAGGCTAAAAGAGCTGCGCATCATAAAAGATTTTATACACATTTTCTTCTCTTCCTGTCTTCTAGACTATTTGGTATTCTAACGTTGGAATATGCACAAGATTTACGTGATTTTAGGTACTTATACACAGATAGATCAGTACAAAATAATGTTATTCAATATAGCCAAAACTTGCGTCTAAAGACCATAAAATATAATACGATTCGACTCTAGTTCACTGCTATAAAATCACATGGTACACAAGCATTTTCAGTACGATGACAACTTGTTTAGAGGCAATATACCATTTTAATTAATTCAATTATATTTATTGAAACTATAGAAAATCATGCTAAAATTTCCGTTACACATATATCATGATTAACAAAGACAGATCCAATACGCTATCTAATCACACGAAATTAATTAACGCTCTCTGTAATGTCTGAAAGGGGTTCCATTACAAGTTGAGCGTGTATCGAGTCGAAACAGTAGGCACTTGCGTTTGTTTCGAGAAATAAGTTACGGAGTCTCATGTCAAACAGGGATATGCACTCAGGCCGCCTAAGGGTGGCTGCGACTTTGATTGACTTAGAATTTGAACAAAGTTTTTGACATGGATATGTGCGTTTAGTTTATATAGTTTGACAAAACTTATTTGGTTCTCTTTATCTGCATTTTTTATACATTGTCTATATGTTGATAGGCAAAGGCACTGTACGACGTAGGTGTTATTTTTAAGACAACAAACGACTCCTGCAATACAGAAATAATAATAAAAGCATACAAAAGCCACTAATTTATTTTTCTTTTTCAAAAACAGCAAACAAATTAAACACTTTTTCACCTCCATAAACGAAAAATTAAAATACAATTTTATTATAACTTCTAGTTACACAGTTGTCAACACAATAAAATGCACAAAAGTAATACCGAGCATTCAGTACGAATTTAACAAAGCTAGGCCAATAAATCGATTAATTACTATTTGCAAGCGTTGTGGTTTCCGCGGTTTCCAACACAGCTCTCGCATTAAGCTCTAAACACGATTAACGACGCGAACATTTCACCGTCCACTTACTAACGTTACTTCATTTTTTCCCAACACGTTGGCCCAACGCCTTGGCCCCATGTGTACTGCCGCTATTACTGTTTACAATAAAAATGCTCTTCAAGAATGGTTTACGGCGTATATATTGAGCCGAGCTGTGTATGTGAAAAAGTATTGGCGGTTAAATGGTAAGAATTGCATCGCGAAAGAAGAAATGAAAATGAAAGGTAGGTTTTCCAGTAGATATTTTTTTAGTAGTTCTTTGAAACTTAATTGTAGCACAGATAATATAATAATACTATACTTTAAGCTTCTTGTACTATACTATCGTCACAGTATTAAAATAATTCCTAAAAAAATATTGTAGTACTGTGCTATCGTAGTAGTTAGCAAATATTAAAGTTTTAATGCAATGTCCACTTGATTTACAAATAGATTAATATTATGTAAGTAAATGTTTCAAAATTCTGAAAGTTTTCAATTCATAGTAAATACATATTTTTTATTCATGCAAAGAATAAACTTTACATGAACGATCGCAGTTACACGATCGCATTATTTTTTCATACACATAAAAACATCAAATATCGGAGGAAACACCACTCTCTAAATTGAATACGCGATACGTTATGTACGTGATATTTTATAGGTCTGCATTCGATGTATATTGAAAAAGGTTATGGATTTCGTGGAATTTTTAATGTTCGAATATTTTACTTTATAACGACTTGTCCTTAAAACTGCTGTGTGTTAGTCCTTAATGTGTATTTCTTAAGTTTTTAGAAATACACTATGGCCGAATTTAGAGAAAATTATTTCATCTGTCTTGCCACTATCATAAGAAAATTTCTTAGTTAATGTTTTTATTTCCTCCAATGCAATGACATACTGAAATACTCCCGATTATTTTATACTTTTACATTTCGTTCGCATATAAACCATAAATGATAAAACAAACCGAAACAGATTATTACAACAGCAGCTGTTAGGTCCAAATTTATGAGTAAACTTTTAAAATACACCAAGTATTCTTCTTTAAATGTTTATTTTAGTTAAACCTCTGTTCCTCGACAATGGAGAATATTTCCATACTTCATGCTACGGGATAAGGTAAGGATTACGCTGTTTGCTTTACGAATATAAATACATCACGGTTATACCGGGGAATTGTTTTTACAAGTCCCCGCATAAGATTAATAAGGAAAAGCACGTTTTATTTATTCGTTCATTACTTATTTTGGACAAATTGAAACATAAGAGGGAGTTCTTGGATTTAAATGTTGTGCAAAATTTAACGTTTTTATTTTCCTCTATTATTATTTTCTGTGGGTAAATTACAATTAATTGAAATTAAGAGGAAATTGTAATATTTATAGCCAAATTTGATAACGGCCAGAACTCCAAGAAATATAAAATTTTAAAATCATACTTCTATTATTACTGTTATTAGAAAGAAGCGTAGGTGATGAATAGATATAAGATAGTTAAATCATATAGAACTAATCTTCGTATTATCTTTATCTCTTAGAAATGCGAACATAAACACATAGCCGCTATACATTATCTATAGAAATATGAGATAATAGTCAAAGTACGGGAATACAATAATGGGTGAATCCTTAACCATTAGAGAAGCGAGCAGCGGAAAACCTATTCAGACTCTTGAAATCGCTAACCAAATAGATTCTTACAATAATACATGCACCACCTGTATTTTGTAATTTCAACCTTATTTCACTGTCTTATGGTGTAGTTTAAATTATTCAAGTTACTCATAAATTGGTTGTTGTATTTTAGAGAACAGGAAAGCAGTGAACAGGGCAGACTGTGAAGTGTTATGGTTATAGTTATTACCACGTTACCTTTTTAGTTTGTAATAGATAACGATAGAACTAAGGGGAGCCATTTAAAAGTTTTCTTACTTGATAACATATGATACCTATACATAGATACGGATTGAGTACATAGAAACTTTTAATGTCTGCATCTTTTGTTTATTCAATAAAATTCATTTAATTCAAAAATAGATTGAAATTGATTAAAATATTAAATAAAATGTCCAAATCCTACGTAGATGAAAAAAACGCTGATTATTTATACTACAGGGAATTTTTTTTCACGAAAATGTTCAAAGTCACCATTCAAACAAACGAACAAACCAAGCAACTACTTTTTAATTAATCTTCCCGTACAATTCAGAACAATCGTCTTAAACAACGGTCGCATAATGAAAACTCTTGTCCTAGATTTATTATGAACGGAGGCTTTTTTAATATTTTTAATATTCTCCTAGATGTTTTACGGCGCTGATATTAAAAGTTGAAGTGTCTACAAGAGCCATCATCACGAAATATTTCTCCATTAATATAAATAACGACCCTTCAAAGGGCCATTTGCAACACATTTTTGCCGTAGATTTTGATGTTGCTATTACGCAGGGTAAACGGTCTGCTCTGTGTCCATCGTGGCTGTCGTTCGATTTAATTTAGCGCAGCCGGCGGTTACCCTCCGGTTAATTTGGAAATAATTATTGCCTACAACTCTCCCCATGCGACTGGACAAAAAATTCTACTTCGGCTGATACGTCCTAATGCGTTCTTGATGATAAAATGTCTACATGAACGAGATATTAAGACGCTTGGGCAACAATCTCTACTTCCAAAAAATACACTGCAGGTGGCAATATATAATAACTCTTTTAGCCAATTAAGACTAACTACATACATATTTTTTTATGTCTCCGTTGCTATGAAATACAATATTTCATATTATATTTTACTCGACAACGCTTTCTAGTGGTAATAAATTGGGTTATGTCTCATAGTTTAAAATTTATTATCCTTAACGGTGCGATACTCTTCCATCTAGCAACATAGAACCAACTTAACGAAGTAAAAAGTACTACAACACTTTATTCGGTCCAGCATTACCACCCTGAAGTTTACTCGGCGTGTAAACTTTTCCGACAAACACGACGCAGCGCTTGCTTTTGTTTCGTAGAATTAATATATCAACAGTATACATGAGTGATACTCTTAATACCGTACCCTTTGTTGTCATTACAATGCAGAAAGCATGCCGTGTCTGCTTCAAACTGAATCCATCAAGCGTGCCTATTCCAAATAAACAATATGGTAGCGCAAGCCATACAATATCCGATATCTACATGTATTCAGTGTGATTGACTCGCCGGGTATTGTTTGTGAAGTTTGCAATCACTCAAAAGTACTATATCAAATAGTGACGGATTATTTCTCATGGTTATCGATGTTTTGGGGCTTATATTCTTAGATAATGTTATTAAGCTTACGAATATTTATGGTATCTTTCGAATTATATTTTACCTTTGCGTTAAAGAAGAATAACGAACCTACATATAGACGATTTATTTATGTATAGAAAGTTATTAAGTTCTATAACTACTGTGTAAATAAATTTGCACACAATTTTCTTCTAATAAATTGGTACCTACTACATAATTTAATAATGTAGGTACTATAAATCGACACATTTCTAGGTCACCATACATCACTAGTTCCAACTAAGAATAGGGTAGAACAGGGGTGGTTTTAAGAACTAAAAGCGCAATGTACTGCCTTGCTAGGCTAGGAAACCACAAAAGGCCTCCGTCACAATGTCTACGAACACAAAGAGCACGAGGAATGTAGCTTTGCTTCCATGATGAAAGGAATATTACAAAAGTATATTCAGCAGCGGCACATTGAATGGTGGCTTTTAATTATAGTTTTCATCAATAGAACTTTTCCATTTTTATCGATTTTCAAATAGGCGACTTTATAACGTATGCATTAAAACAAACCTACTCATATTTTATATTATTTTTAATGAATTTTTATTCAGATATATTATAAAAAAATCTTAAAAAGTAGAACTACATTTTTTAACTTGATCTTGTTCCGAAATATAAAATCTCAAATTAACTTATAATAAGTACACTGTTATATTTGTAAACAACTATAAATAATATAATATAATTCTGACTTATTATTAATCACTATTCTATAGTGAACACACATAGACAATGGCCCTGCCATGGACAAGCCCTGTGTCTACGCTTAATAGTCAATCTGATATTGATAGCTACTACGTTAACTAGTTAGCTATTATCTATTGATTCTATCAATATAATGTTCCATTTAATAAAGGGTTATTTTGTAAGAAAAAGTTATTATGTGCATCTAGTACATGCGCAATTAAATTTCATTACACCAAGAAAACACGCAGCAAAGCAGCCAAATATATAAAATACATACTCATTTAAATTACATTAAACTTTATTTGAACGAAACATCAAACACAATTTAATATTCTTTCATAGTTCAGGCGGAGCTTCAAAATCTCTCCGTCTGTTCAAGAACTGGAAAAAGCATCTCATGAAACCACTCACTCTGATATCGTTCTCCGGGCTTTTAATTTATCATTCCCACACCGGTTTTTAAAACTTCTATATTTGAGAGGGTGCGGAGACCTTCTCACTGTCTTTTGGGAAATTCACGATAAAGTTCCGCCTTAAATATTTTAATAAACTCGTATTAAAGCCGTAAAAAACATTTTGCACTCCAGTTTTTTACTCGCGACACCCCACAGATGATTTTACCACAAATTTTGAGTGCGTACTACTTTCAATTGGGGAGCTGCGAGGCTCGCTGGGTGTATTTCATTATTCATACTAGAGTAAGATCCCAGAGCCGTAAGACACAACTTATTTTCTAAAGCATATAAGTTTCGGTTCACAGTAGTCTCTAGTGTACTTTTTAATATCTGAATGTTTGTGGAGCTCTACCGGTGACACCTGCGCGCGCCACCTGAGCCAAAACTAAAAAAAAGCTCTAATAAATGAACTTATTTATTTTTAAATGTCTGATTTTTTGATATGTTATTAAGATAACTATTACAATGTTATATTTAATCAGTCAGACAAATTGCAATGACCAAACATCCCATAAACACAAAAATTACTCAACCATGAGTATGAGCGCGAGAGCACATGCGCATGCGCTTCAGAGTAAAATATCTTAATATTTGAAAAATACTTACTGCTTTTAATATGTATATCTATTTGATTAAGATGAAATTTATAATTAAAGTAATAATTAATCATTTTAAAAATAATTTAATATATTGCGTATGTATAGGGAAAAATAAACTAACATTTTTACTGTAATAGATTGCAAGTTTAAGAAGGGGAACCGAGTTACCATGGATGTCTCACTCGATCTATTAACGCATGTATAGTGCTCTCGCGGTCATACTAATGGTTGAGTAATTTTTGTGTTTAGGGGATGTTTGGTCATTGCAATTTGTCTGACTGATTAAATATAACATTGTAATAGTTATCTTAATAACATATCAAAAAATCAGACATTTAAAAATAAATTAAGTTCATTTATTAGAGCTTTAAAGCGTCTGATAAAAGTTTTGGCTCAGGTGGCGCAGGTGTCACTGGTAGAGCTCCACAAACATTCAGATATTAAAAAGTACACTAGACTACTGTGAACCGAAACTTATATATGCTTTAGAAAATAATTAATAAGTTGTGTCTTACGGCTCTGGGATCTTGGACTATACCGCTTTGTTTCTAACTTCGCTTTCTGTTTTGGACATATGTCGTTGTTTTTGACATGAATATATACTGAGTCTATTTATAACTGCAAATAGAGTAGTTACAATATAAAAACGATCACAATAATGAAACTATCGAGCTTAATGATACAATAAAATAAATAGCGAACGGAAAAGCATAGGTCCATAGCAACAACGATAATAGTGCGCTATATTGTATCCGTCGAACAACAGAATGGTAGATATCTTACATTGCTTATACAATTTATACAATCAGGCGACACAAAAACCACCTTTAACAACGGTGGAGAGCATAATCGGATTTCCAACGATTTGGTTCACCGTCACGATATACGAGTACGTTTATGATAATATCACACCGGTCGCATAATGTGATGGTGTGTCGGGTAGAATTGCGTAGATTTTTATATGAAAATCTGCGTAGTGTGTGTATTTTATGTGCACTGGAGGTGTAAAAATATATACCGAAATACGAGATATTGTTTTTATGAACGCTTTGTATTCAGATCACATTTCAAAAGCCGGCGCTTGAATCTGGGGTGTTTTATGCGACGGTAAGGTGCGTTAAATTTATGCTAATAACGCTTAGCTTTTGACGTCACAACTTAAAGCCAATTTACAACTACAATATATAACGACTAAACAAGTCATTACCCACTTAGGGTGTTAAAATTTATCTCCTGTATTTTTTTATTATTCAATAAATTGAAAATTTTAAATAGCAAAAATTGTGATACCGACCTACTAACAATTCAAGTACCTAATAGTAGGTAACAAGTAAGATGAGATAATCATAAAAAACGCAATAAATATTATAATTATTAAATTATAATTGAAACATAGACAACAAACATGCAAAAGACCATTAACTAAAAAAATAAGAATATCCTTTTCAGCTATACACTAACAATAAATAAAGTAGATCGCATAAATAAACCAATTCAATCCCGCAGAACTCGGAACGGGAGTTTCAAAACAATTGTTTTAGGTTCATCTCTTTGTCGGTTCAAATGAACGGAACTAGCGTGATTTGTGACGCATTCGATTACATGTGATTCGTAATACAATTGTGCTTTTCCTATCACTGAACAAAAACAATGGTGAAATTTTATCACGCGCCATTAGGATTTGAACGAAATAAATGGATTAGAATTTAATTGTGTACGAATATAACTTTCATTATTATAGATGTTAATAAAAATGTGATTGTTCTTTCAATGTATTTTAAATTTTAATCTTTTCATCAAGCGTGAAGCATCTGTTTTGTTTTGATTAGTAGCAGCTGCAGCGTACGACAACGGCATATCAAAAATCAAAATTAACTAAGAAACACTTAATTTTTTTATAAACCCCTTGATTGTTTAACCAACGAATTAGATATCACGAGAACTTCAAAATTTACATGAAAAATAAATAATTATGCAATAATTTACATTTCAACTACATTTTAAAGAGTAGCTGTAAAACTCGCAAAGACATAAAACTGCAGACATAATTTAACGGTAAATTTAATTTTAATCGGCAGTATAATGTATTCATTAAACACTGTAGTACCTTTTAAGTGAAGGCGAACCCTTGCCGGGCCATAATTTTATTAACTCGGCAAAGTGCAACGTTCTTAACAAAATGCTTAATATCATGAAATGTTCAGGTTATAAAATATAAAATCTATTCTCATTCGATAAGCTTTGCAATTTGTATACGAAATTTATTTAGAATGAGTTTTCTTTGAAATCTTGAAAATGTATGTTTACTAAATGCATGAATTTTCTTCATAAATACCTGCTTATTCTATCGTCGCATATTTCAGTCAACATCTCCTCCAAATCCGTCGAAAGTGTATTCAATAACTGAAACAAATAATTATTATTATTATATATGATATGATATAGATTATAGATGATATTGGTCAAATTAAAATGATTAAAAATCAATTGATGATAATTTGTAGACTTTACTCGAGAGTCGAGACTATGTAGCGCTATAAAGTATGTATTTTAATTTTAACCCTAGTATGATGACGGGATGAAAACTGATCTTTACGTAATTCCTTAAATTACTACAGTAGTTATTCAAACGTCATCATATCCCTATAATCGTTCATATTATGAGTGAATACTGCTTGCTTGGTTACATAAAAGCTTATCTACCAATACAGGTATTAAAAGAAATGTGTCCCTCTACAAACAGCAAATCTATTCATCCACTATGATACCATCATTGAAAATGATAGTTTGAAATGTCGCGTTAATTCCTATTACTGAAGCGGTCTGCGTACTTCGATTTCTATTCACCCTTGGGCACATATGGGAAAACGTACGGAAATGAGTTAAGCCGTGTTCACCGCAGCTTCAGGTTTAGCTATTTGATGTTCTAACATACTGCAGTTAAGTACAGAGAGCCACCATAGTAATAGCGTCTTGGTAATGTGTATGAAGAAGTTCCAGATTTAAATAAGTCTACCGTCTGTATAAACAATAGAACCGTTATATCCCAAGTTAGTCGATCGGTATTGTACGTTGAAACCATATAAAACAATACAATTTAGGACCTAACTAGTTTGTGATGAGCGCTTGAATAAATTCATGTTTCAGGTATTAAAAAGAGACGCAAGGACAAGTGTGTAGGTAATTATGGTAGGTAGTAAAACAATTATTGACTCATCTCTTTACGAAAATAAACAGTTGCTACACTCACGAACGTTTGTTTCCTTAATAAAACCTTCCCCATCCCACGTTCTCTATACTCGTGTGTACATTCAGTTAGTTATTTGCCTAGTTCGCAGACGGGGTGGTAGCATAAAAAGTTTCTCAAATAAAAATCTCTCGTCAAACCGCTCGACGCCCCACGTGTTATGCTGACTCGGAGTTTTATTGCGGCACCTCCCTCACTCGGTATAAAACGACAAATTACCATAATTTCAAGGCTCATGTTGAATGCGTCGAAATTTGCATAGTTAATCTTGATTAAGCTAACGCGCTTTATCTGTAGTGGTTTCTGTTAAATCTTTAAGCTACGATCTTATGGTTGGAAAATATTGAAGTTATCGGAGGTAAAGCAAAGCGAAATACTCATGAATAAAAAAGTGATCAATCATAATTGTATTGTATCAGAAAAAGTTTATAAAAAGGCAATTAGCTGCTTCGTAACATTCGTAGGTAATAAGAAATAGATCTTCGCAAGAAGAAACACAGCATGAAGTCAATAATGGTTTGTTATTGATGTATGCCTTATAGAAATTAATATAGAGTTTATTTTCTGTAGGTTAGGAAAATAAATAGACGTATAATATACAAGTGAAACATAAGTTAGTTAGATAATTAACCATAGATACACTTTATCCACCTGTAATTTAAAATAATAACAATTAGTTTTACTATGGGTGTTTTTTGTTTTCCTTTACAGCCTTAAACAACTTTAGTAAAGGAACCTTTCTATTGATAAAGTTTTTCAACCTAATTCGATGATAGAAAACTAGGTCAATGACCTGGCCTGTTTGACTCCAGTTGCTATGAAACCAAAAACCAAAACAAAGGAACAACCAGGAAATAATTATCAATTTACTTTCACTTCACATAATTATCTTCTTTAGCTATGTCACAGAATACTTAATAGTACTTAGCTAACGCTAGCTATGTTTAACTACATTTAACATAATAATATTAAGGTGTTTATTTGAATAACTGTAGCTCGCATTGATTAATGCCTAACAAATGAAAGATTGCCTGAACCAAATAAGCACCTCTATTAATTTATTAAGTGTACAACGTACTACATAAAACAAAAGCGAATGAACAAACCTGACACATTCGTTAATTTTTAAGTGTTTAACAATTATACAATTTATCTATCGTACATAGAAAACTGTCAAAGTAGAAACAACTTATTTTCTCGTTCTATGCTAGACATCGTAGGTGTCATACACTAGAATTAAATTTACTTTGTCTCACATTATTACTATGAAGTAAACTTTTAAACACTAAATTACGTCTTCATACTGCACTCGAGTATCTCATAAAGCTAACGAGGCAGCTCTAATTGTTTGGAAGTGTCCCGTAATGCCCCGAGCGGGGACGCCGCTCAACTTATTATTTCTTTTCAACATTTAATGTTATGAGATGATATTTCATGTTCGCGGTATAAGCAAAACATGAAGATAGATTGACAATATTTTAAATTTTTCCAAAAAAAAATTCATTCGATTTAACTTTTAAATATAAACTCATTTTATGAAAACTGTTTAGTCTATAAAAGTAACCAAGAGATTTATTCACCCTCATATATGTTTTGATTTGGAAATAAATAACAATTTAGTCGGACAGTATCCTGTATCACAACAAACATCTATCTTTCCTATTTGTTTAAGAGACATCACTGTCTCGGTTCTTTATTAAATTAACCTATATGAGCTAAAACAACATAGTATATGTTTCATCTGTCAGGTATTAACATACTATATGCAAATTTTGACATTAAACCGCGCTCTCCCCCGGGTCTCAGCTCAACACCCCGCGCGTCGCATTATGAATAATGTTTTTCGTTACAGCTGTGAAAATGCGTCGTTTTCATCAAATATCTCTTTCCTATTTGCACAATAAATTATTATGTATCTGTAGGTATAAATATTCCCGATGCCAAAGTCAAAATACAATTCAAATTTGTAGTACTTATATCTTATTATAACAAATTCATTAATATCTACATATTCTATACCTTCACTCGTATATTTGAAAATAACAAAAAGAGGTAAAAATGTATTCACTATTCGCAAACATTGTCAAGTTGACTAACAATGAAAATAATATAGAGAAACAACATATTTAATCCAACATACTACAATAGAATGCGTCTATAATTTTCAAACAGTCACGATACAAACAATGGTATTACTCGACACATCACACAATCATTCCTATGGTGATATATAATTCCCATCAGTAAAGATATCTCATAACAAGCCATTGTGAGATCGATGGAAACGAATGACATTAATCTATTCTTGAGCTCCGCAATGTAATCCGCTAAGAAATCTTTGTCCCAGAAATACGGATTATTTTAATACAAACTGACATTTTGTACATTATATTCCTAAGTTCTACAGAATAATATTAACTTATCTTTTCAAAAAATAAATCCATTTTTAAAACTAAATTTATTCAGTCTTTCTCAATTTTTAATCGACATACGATAAAGTTGAATGGTTTTAAATACTTAGGTATCAACATTAAGTTTTAACATAGGTACATCTCCCTCAAGATACCTAATTTAAAATGCAAAGTTGAATGAGTTTTAATATTTCAGTTCATAAATATAATATTAAGATTTTACGTACATCACTACCAAGCTAAATTAATACAATAATTTCTCTCTTAAAAAACTTAATAGGATTAAAAGTAAATAGTAATAAACAATACAGCAGTCAAAACAAAATGTTTCCAACATTGTTACAGTATAAATTAAGAAAGTTGTATGAATCGTCTGGTAGAAACTCCACGAACGGAAAACAATGTATTTTTTTCTAATTACGAGGGATTTTCTGAATTTCCCAATAGCATTTGTCTAGATTGTTTATTTCTGCTTGCTCTTTACATTCGTCTAACGTCTTTGCATATAACTCAATATGCATTGTATTGTCGGGTTTATGTGTATTAATTAACAGAATTGTTAATAAAGTCTACTTTTAAGAGTTATTCAATTATACATATATGACTGAAACCGAATAGTCTAATAATACACCAAATCTTTAATTAAAAACGATACATGTCAAGGACACAAACACTTCCTTCTAATCTGATATCAAAAATCATTGTTTCAAGTAATAAGCTAATATAAGTCAATAGGAACTTTCAAAGATTCTCAAGAATCCAATAAAGTTAAAGTTTAAAAGCGTTCCAAGTTTCAAAATGATCATTAAAACTTTGACTTACAGTCGTCGAAATTGTCCATTAAGTACTGACTGGAACAATTTTCTCGACAAACAAACGGGCGACTATTCTAATTAACGGTGTTGATGATTTTGAGGCTTCGCAGGCCGAACTGGGGACTTTTTTACTTTCAAAGACTTTCATGGAAGTCGTTTGATGTTTGCAATGTTTTTTTTATTATTTTGCAACGTACAGCGGCTTTTTTATAATGAGAATATCAATATACCTACAGTGTAACATTATTTCCTTTGTAGCATACATGATGAGATATTATGATCAAGTGTAAGCATACAATCTATCCGCAACCACAGCAATAATTTTGGTAAAAATTTAAAAGTGAATGACATGGAAAAATAGAGCTGTTTCACCACATGGATCGAGATGGACTTTTGAAAATATAATTTATATTTATACTTATATGTAAACATGATATCATATACATATTTCAGAAATAATAGAATACTAGCATTAAAATAAGATATATTAGGTAACAAACTAACGAACAAGCTTTCGTTTTGCTCTAAGTATAGATCAAAATATGGTATTCGTCGAAGTGAAAATATATTCACAAGGCCATAGACCAAATACTTATTCGTAAAATTATTGAAAACTAATCACCAAAGGCCAGTCGCCGGCAGTAGACGGCCATAAACAAAGGCGTAGAACCGCCCGCTCTCGATACGATATTCAATTTCCTTCCCAACCACAAAGCGGCGCCACGCGTTCTTTGCAGTAATAGTTGTTTGTGAAAATTAGTAGGTATGAAATAAACATTTACTTGTGAATGGAAACAAGTTTGAACGATAAAGAACAAAGTCTACTTTTCTATTCACAAAATGTTTACATAAATATTTGCTTTTATAAAATGCCAGGCGTTGTTAAATAGAATTGATGAAAAAAAAACTTAACAACGCATTTTTACAATTTAACTTGAAACTGCAGTTTTATTTGGAAGATCTATTTTTCAAGCAATATTGAATCTTATTGTTACATTAAATAGACGTTTTTCACTATAGGAAACTCATTTTTGAGTATAGGAGGTAGGTAAGATTAACTTATATACGGCAACATATCACATTTTTAAACAACATGAAATAAATAACACTGAACCTGAAGTAAATGTGCTTTGTATTACTCAACTAAAATTACATGCTTAAATAAGAGCATAAATTTAAAGTTAACCCTTGTCATTCCATTTTCCAGAATAATCTGTTATCGAGAGTTCATTACTGTGATTTCTAAACGCGTATGACCACAAACCGGACCACACAAGGCAGGAAATGAGAATGTCAAACGCACTCTCAATTTAAAGCCCTCATTGGTCTTTACTAAAGGACTAATATATTGACTTAATCAGAGTAACATTTTCGTCTTTAGCGTTGTAAAATATCTAAATGGAACCAATGTTCCATTTAGATATTTTCCATTTAGATCCTAAAACAGTTTTTATAATAGCCAATATATTTACGTACTATGTAACCAAAAAATATATAATAGGTATGCTAGAAACCCGTTATGATCATGAATACAACTAAAGTTTGAGCTTATTCCTACTTAGATAGTTTCAACTTTCATTAATATTGTTTACTACATATTATATTCCAACTTCATATAACTACCTAGTACCTATTAGTTAGAAAAAAAAAAGAAAATAACTTTTGCGAATAATAACGAGATATTGACAAAATACTCAAAGATAGACAACCATAGCAAAGATTGGAATTTATGAATTACAGGTTTATAACTTTATTCAGAAAGCAAGTCAAGCAAATGTGCTGTTAAACTGCTTTTCATTATTCAAAGAAGATTCATTATTATTTTCATTTTCCTCAGATAAGCGAACATTAATAAAGCTTATGCGTGCAAACACGCAATAGTCTATTTCCCAGATAAATGTAATAGCGAAATTATGCAACTAAACACTTGAATTACATGTTATTAGCTAGACTTATCCCAGTAATGATATTCATAAAAGTAGTTAGATATTTAGAAATATCACTTAGGTACAAATAAAACGCATTTAATGAAACGTCTGATGTTCTATAGCACTTAAAGACAAAATATAAATTTATAGAACAAACTTATAGAGTGCATCTGAATGAAATTTGTAAAATATACTTATTGTCCCGTCTCAATTTCCTTTATAATTATTTTCAGATCTTAATATTATGGCCAATTTTTGAATATCTGGTAACAATTTGACAATTCACAATCTATTTTATATTTCTTAAGGACTAAATAAAACGTAATTTAATAAAAAAATGTATTTGTACCTTCATGTAGGATCCTCCATTCCTTTCCTCGCAGTGCCTTCGTATGTACCGTTGACAAATATTTGACATTTTGCACTCTGAAACAAAAATAAATATACAATTACTGCAGGTAACAAAATGTAAGTATATCGTGTGGTTTTATCAGTGTTCTTTAATACATCGAATATTGCAAAAGGAACATAGGTACATTACCTTTGAACAATAAGTATTAATAATAATAATATATCCCTATTTTGTCATTTTTCTAGGTGCTTCCAAACCTAGAATCATTATCGAATCAAATGTCTACCTATACTCACTCACAATAATAAATACCGACTGCAATGGAATCTATACAATTCCAAGTTGTTTTGAGAAGAAAGAAAAATAAACAATCTTTGAAGCTTAATTCCATTTTCAAATATTCATCATATAAAACCTTTATAAAACCTATCTCTTAAATATTGTTGGTTATTAATAAAAGTAAACATAATATAGCTATCGCATACCATTCATAACAAAAGAAAGAGACAGATGAATTAACCCTACAACGTTATTTCATGATCAGAAAACCAGCCCAATAAGTTCACTTAAATATTGCCAGGATTAAAATAACACCACCCACACTTGTTTTGAAATAAACGGATATCAACTTCCGTATTCCTTTGTATTATTTATGGTTTCTTAAAGAATCTAAAATTACGCTTCCCGTAAACAAAAGACGAGAGATCAAATAAACCTACCTAAGATGCTGTTGAAATTTTACTTGTAATTTATATTACAGCTATCGTTGAATAAATAAATAAAGCATGGTGGTTCACAAATAATAAAAAGGTTTACAGTTTAAGTCGACCTAGATCCGTTAAGCGGTTAAGAGATTATAGTTTCCATCATTCCTGACTAATATTACTATGAAACATCCTATCCTAAACCTAACGTTCTCAAAATATTCGTCTTTGAAGATTAAAAAAAAAATACCGATTTGTAAAACATAGATAACATTTGAATATATTGCAATAGGTACATCTACTCGACTCTTACTCAACTAAAATGCGTAAAATACATGTCATGCATCATTGCTTATTAAAATTATTAAAATAAATATTAATATTTTAAAAGCGCATTTCAAACCACATCATACAAACAAATATTCCATAATCGTGATGGCTGAACGCCCCTTCACGCAATAAACAAATTGCTCTCGCTTAAGCATTCTAGTTAGCAGTACGCAATTTCCTTACCAAAAATAAGTGTCATTTACAAAAAGGGTAGGGTATGTACGCGTGAATTATGTAGTCTCACCATAAACATCGACGATTTACATAAAGGGATGGAAGCTTTCAAGAGATGAGCGTTTATTATACGAAGCTACTTAACTTTGGTCACGTAGCTAATGCTCAATTTCAATTGGTTCAAATTTTATATTTTGGATTAAGTTTATATTTGGCGAACACAAAAATTTACGCAAAGTGTTTTTATCGTCGTAAATATTGTGTTCCTTCTTTATTCGATTGCTCGCTCATCGCATTCTAAAGAAGTGTTCAAAAGACAACTTAATTCATATTATCATTTTTTCCAAACATTTAACTGGCAAATGGGAAAATTGTACTGAAAAACCGTTATCCTGAACAAAGTTATCTTATCACTTAAATTTGATGTAAGTATAATGAATTATCACATAATATATTATAACATTTGAATAATCATTTAATTACGTATTATAATTTATAAAATCTTACGTATTCCTCTCGACAAATATGTACATTGTAGGGTTGTATGCCGGCGCTGAAATTTAAATTTAATTAGTAATTAGTATCATGATATGTCTGAAATTTTCGATGTTATTAATTAAAGCTTAATTATTTCCTCATAAATCATTAATTATTCCTCATAAAGCTATCTGGTTCGTTTAGCTTTGTTATTGATACATTAATATTACTTAATAAAAAACATAATACATTGAAAATATTATTATATTACGATTTACGAGTAGTAAACTACGAGTATAAGCCAGAGCAAGATGTATTGCAAGAAAAATTAAAACTAAATTAAAAAAGTCAATCATATAGACGATTTGCATGATAGGCATAGGATGTCCTGAATTTCAATAATAAAAACCGCCTTATAAAATATCTCTGAAAATAAATTAAAACCACATCACATTCATCATCCACTCATATACGCACGATGTAAAGCCCAAACATTAAATACGACCAAAATATATCAGTACGATTGAACAATTTGCGATACAAATTAATACAAACGTCGGAACCAAACACCTGCCCAAAATGAATACCGCAGGATTTGTTCATAGGTAGCGAGGGCGGAACGTGCCGATTTCAATATAATACACTGAATGATCCCACATCGCTTTGCAAATTAAACGTGTATTGTGGTGCAGCTAAAATTGAACTATTGTTCGAATTACTTTTAATTAACAGCGTTTTTGCATGAACAATTAAGTGATACTGGCTCATAGCTTGTAAACAATTCATACGATTTTAAAGGACTTTTTATAATGCTGTGAATTTTAAAGAGGAAAGAACAACAGATAACATTGCTATCAATAAGATTCATCAAACCTTTTTGCAGCATCTACGTTTTGCAAGTACTGCTATTAATAATAGGTGCTATTTTACTCAAATGAAAAGAGCAACATGTATTCCGACGTTCCAGAACGCACCAATTACCTCGTATTAACGCAGCTTACCGGGTAAAGTCCAAATATGCTGAGCTATCTAACGCGTTCATTAGCACGTC
>CAJQZM010023299.1:0-14908 GCA_907164665.1 Colias nastes | reverse complement strand
TCCTGTTACAAATGACTCGAAATTTTGTGTCAATATCTCCCGGTCTACACTACTACAAACGCAAAAATTTCTCCAAGCTAATTTACCTGTATATCGCTTACTCTGTGCTCACTGGGACTACATAAACGGACTGAATTGCTTATTGAAAGTAAATCAAATAACAACACAATGTGTTTTTGTCTTTAAGCAGATCTTGAAAAAGAAACTTCACGAAAATGTTGTAGAAATATAGAGCTTCATGCACATTAAAAACTTAGGAATGTCGTTGCACTGAAAAATTAGATATTATTTAAATTCACTTTTTTTTTCATTTTCATGCATATAATCAGCGATTAATTATAATGCTAAATAGGTAGGTTGTAGGTATGTAGGTGACATTTCCTGGCGTTAATTACAAGCTGTTTTATCTAGTCAATTTTTTTGTAAGCGTTATATTTATTGGAAAATTTCAAAGAATTTCAGCACTTTTAATAATTAATACAGAACCTATAAATTAACCACCGCATCTTAATAATAGGAGCAATTATGTTGAACTTGAGTTCATCTGCGAATCATATGTTTCTTTAAATAGAACAACTTGACAACAATTATAATAACTTTATATAACAAACTCGTAATAATCTTTAATATTACGATAGAGCACCTTACAATTACCATAACGCAGGAAAATCTAACAGAAATAGTAATGATACATTTACCAATTAATTTTCATTCTAATTAATTTAATAAAAATTGCATGCATTATACTGAATTAATGCAATGGCGTAAACCAATACATTAGAATTTACTGAGTAAGTAAAGGATTAGTCACACTCGCTCGACCGATATATCATATAATTATTTATTGATAACACGGTGCGTGTGTGGTCGCCTTTACGTCAAGATTCCGTTCATTTATTATCGTTTACCTAATTGAATATAGTTTACTATGTATGGGTGCTGTATGTTTTATACTTATTTTAAAAGAACAACAAGAAGTTAACATAAAACTTTTAAGTTACAACTTATAACGTCAGTTGTGACTTGTGATAGATTACAATTACATATTTTCATGAAAATGTTACTATTATAAGTTATATATTAATTTTATGAAATTATCTCGCAACTTACAAACGTTTCATCAAAGCGTAACTAAACTAAACTAAACAACGTTGCAAAGATCTATTCATTGGAAGTTTCTAGAAGTCGCTGGTCAGCACGAAGCCAGTTAAAAGCATCGATCAATCCTTATAATAATTTATGTGTTCGCAGCTAATAGCCGAACGAAATTATGATATTACAGGCGAAGTAGTTATTTGCAAACCGGTCTCCGATACTGTTATACCTCTAATTGACGCAATGGAGCCGTAAATAATGTAAATGCTATCGCGGTATTGTGTCGCTCTTGTATATATAAATTAAATTATACTTTTTATATTATTTCCATACAACATAAAGTAAATTATGAACTACTTTACAGCAAACCTACTATACGTTTTATGTATAAATTACCTCTGAAATTATAATATAATATGTAGAATGAACTGACTCGATCCAGAAATAACTCTCCTAAAAGAAAATTGAGTTACAAATGTTCTACGTGTAAGATTAATTAAAGTTGGATGTGATGCTTCAGCACCACACTAGTCAAACAAGCAATCCTTATTTTTCAGAATAAAGTATTGTGTCTTTTATCATTATAAAAATGTTGTTTTGTATTGTTGCAGGCGCGCGTCGATGATGTCGCCGCGGCAGCTCATGCGCAACTCGAATATGACGCAGAAGTGGCAGCGCCGGGAGATCTCCAACTTCGAGTACCTCATGTTCCTCAACACCATTGCTGGTGAGTGCCGACTGCAAACCCACAGATATGTCTATGTGGGAGAGTCGTACAAACTGTTTACATAAACTTTTCCAAAATATTTTGCAACTAAATGCCAAGAATTCTGACGCCAATTTCAGTTTCAGGAAATATTTTAGTAAACATATTTTTCTTCTTAAAGTATTTTGTTTACATTTTAATACCAATGATTGCATTAAGAATATTTTATCACCAACAAAAATAAGTAGGTATAATGAATGAATGTTAAACCGATTCATTTCTAAAGGAGACGATTTTTTTTGTTTGGAGAATAGGCCCACCTCAATTTCTTAGCGTATATTAATGAAATGTGTGTTAATTTTTTCCTTGAAGTCCCCAGATTACAGTGGTGACATTACTTTTACATGTTTTAACCGGAATCTTTAGAAACACGATGTGCAAACATTCACCTCATTCCTACATAAAAACTAACTGATAATGAGCGATTTGTCTTGTGTGACCCATCCAAATCATTGGGTACAATATAATATTTAAATGAATGAATAAATAAATATTAGAAAACATCACATACATTGTCACGATTCCAAGCTCGGAAATCGGAAACAGCGAAGTTACCACAAACACAGAGACCCGATTTGGTTATAAATAGTATAGAAAATAAGTGATATAAGTGTGTGTACCTGGTTCTGAGTTTCTGGACCTTATGCGATTTTAGCGAATGGGAAAACTGATTAAATAAGAAATTATTAGTTAAGTAGGTAGGTAGGTACGTGATTTATGACTAGGAGTACGTACATAATATGATATAGGTAGACATTTGCACAGCTATGCTATTATTCATGTTCTATTGTAATATTAAACGCTCTTAAGTTGTAGCAATAACATTTTAAAACAGGAAATAAAAACATTGTTGATAAAAACATTACAACTACGACAGGAAGAATCTGACATCTATCAAAGCAGCCAATAGATATAACGTTTCGTTACACGGATTTTTTTAGCTTAGTAGAAACAAATTGTTTTATTTGATTAATTACAGGATTTAAAATCGTTATCAATCACATTCTTCCATATAAATAGGAATAAAAACAGTTTCTAAAGTGATTTGTTTAAGGCAGTTTTTTTCGCTTTTTGGTTTTATTTTCATTCTATTGATAAAAACGTTTCGTTCCAGTTTTTTTTTAATGTTGGCCATTGTTCTTGATTTCTAGACAGCACTACAGCAGGGATGATATCAAAATAAAGCTTTTTAATTCGATTTCATGATTCCGGTTTCGTTTGTAAAACAACGAAGCTTCAAAATTCATAATATAATTTTATATTTTTACACGTTTTTTTTTATTACTATACGTTACCGAGTCTTGGTGGGCCCACAAAAAATAGTCTCCTTTATCGATTTAATGTCGGTTCTCGCTCAATATTAAAGGTAATAATAATAATAACAAGCATAAAGTATTTACGTAATCTTATTTTTTGGTTAACGTATATTACGTCTACGTGTACCAAATATGTGATTCGAAAAAAACCCGCAACATGTCACATAACCTTTGTTAACAGTTAAAATCAACTAACCGACCGTTATCTACCATCCTCCCACCGACTCTACAATTATCTGCCTACTCTCTTATTGTATCCGAATATAGATTGCATGCTCTTTCATATTATCATCATTCAATAAAAAATAATTAACGTTGATTATACTTATTTAGTGCAAGCGAACCAGTGAAATTTAATAGAAATCAAGACAGAAAATTGCGTACTCCAACTGTATTCGATTAGCATTTTTTTTTGTCGAAAACAACAAAATGAAAATAGATTGGTTCACACGCTCGGGGTTATATAGGACAGACGCTCACGCCGCACGCGTCAATCTTATTTGCAAAAAACCGCGTAATCACCGAACTTTTCATATTTTTACTAATATTTTTTCAAGGAACTAACTACCGTACTAGGTATAATCATTATCTGATAGTAATAATGAGTGCGGTCATAATCTTTCCGCATTCATTACCTATATCATTATTATTAGTCTGTGCCTATATCTAATTATATAAACGTAGATATTTAATTCGTATGATTGTAATAACCGCAAAATTTCTAATAAATGACATAATTTTAATGAGTTGGAATTTCTAAATATAATAAGTAGGTAACATTTCACAACGACATTAGGTATTGTGTTGTGGATTCAGCGAGCGAACTATAAAATATTTACACGACAATTATAATCGCTTTGCATTATAATGCAATAAATAATAACCGAGTTTATTGTGCTTGGATTTATTTTGCGCAAACATCATAAAGATGAAGATAATTGTAGACTTTTAGGCGCAATAGTAATCGCTCTTACACGCTCGTGTTTCCAAACAGAATGATTTCTCGTGATTTTCCTAAAATTGTATATTTTTTCTGTATGAAGTAATAACGACGAGGATTTCATCATAATAAGCAACCTCTGTGATAGGTCTGCATTTTGCACATTACGTACTAGATAATGACCGTCTCTACGGCGTGTGTATAGTGTATATATAATATATGACACTACTTATATAATGCGACACTTGCGCGACACACATACAGCGTTATGTGCATTGTTAACATTTTTTCTTACAATCATTCAAATTGACGTAGATTCAGATTTATGACCGAAATGTATGTTGTACATGTATTGTATAATTAAACAGTTCTTAATTAACTCTACTCTTTGTTAAAAGCGAAACCGTTTGCTTTTTACTGCCGTATGGTATCCATGACCTATCTACTAAACTATAAAACTGTTGTTACTTGTTTTCATATCCATATAATTTTTCCTTATAGATAAATCTATTTTTGATTTATATAAAGTTACTAACATATTTCGTGACATAAGAAATGTAGAGTTAACTGTCAGTATGTCATCCCGCGACCCGCACTAAGTATTGAGCAATGAGCAGTCAGCAGTTAACAGTAAAGAGGCTGGAGCCGGGCCGGAAGGTGATTCAGTGGAATCTCTGCATGTGACCGGCTGAGTGTAGCAATTGGATCGAAGCTGAACTGCAATTTATCAGCTCATTATCTAATAGAGATGCTCGGGCCACGCGGCGAGAGATCGCGAGTAATGCTTTCTATATACAATCCATTTTCCATCCATCGTGCTTTGCTTTTATTTCTCTAATATCGAGCTTTACGCGCCTATTGCGAAGTTAATAAGTAGCCTATGTTTAGAGTCCAAATTTCATATAGGTAAATCATCATCTATTGTATTAGTAAGATAGAAAGAATGCTTGTTAAAAGCCTGAGAAATATTTGAGTAGAAGATTGAAGGCGCAGGTCAACGTAACTCAAACATGATTGTTTTGAATAGCTAGTTAAACAACAATTTTGTACGAAAATTGTTCACTTTAATAATGCACTAGTAAATTTGGATAACAACAAAATGACATTTTTTTGTACCTATGCAGTTCATTTTATTAATAAGAAACAATTGACGACGATCATTTTATTTGAAAGAAAAACATCAAGAAAACGTTTAACGATAATATTGGCATGAAGTGCAGTTTTTGTTAAAATAAATTTATTGTATTTGTTATGAGGAAATTAATATAAAATAATTATATTATTTTCACGCCCGCCGCTCGCCTGGCCCCGCGGCGTCGCTTCATTGAGCGCTGTTTGCAACATTACATAATAATAATGCGCAAGTTTCCGACGCAGGCCTCAATAATGCAATGCTTTCATGATAGATTTCATTCTTAATATATAGAAATACAACGTTTTTATTTTACATGCATTTCATTATTCACATACCTACTTATTGTATAACACCAAAAATTAAACAACACAAACTAGATGAAAAAAATGTGCTAGATAAAAAAACAACTTCCCAAACTTTATTAACTACTTAATTGAAATTTTTCTTTAAATCTACTGACAGTTTTTACTATGAGTAGGTATGTGTATATAGAAAGGAAATTGTTTTCATTGAAAATAACTACATTTACCAACTTAGTATTGCAAAAGTTGAAACCATCCGCTTATTGTTTATTTTTAAATTTCGAAAGCTATTGTAGAATAAAGAGCATTTTTCATACAATAATTTTTATTATCGTCTACAATCGAGATGCATTTAAATCACAGTCCTGACATATACGATATACCTATATATAGTACATATAAATTGAATCTAATAGATTACGTATATGATGTTCATGAAATATTATGCATCGTTTCATTACATAACAGTCTGACTGTCCATTAAATTTTACATGTTATTGCCTGTTTGTCAATTCGTCTTAATGATGGTGAAGCACTTTCGCACTTATATCTTTGATATTTACAATAATCTGTACAATTAGACTTTTTTATACAGATTACATGCTGCTAATTAACTATACACTATACACATTTAACGTTCTAACGGGTATGTTAATACCAGTAGTGATGACAACATTAGCATATTTTTGCATGTTCCTAAACACAATAACGAGCCGCACGCGCAGGTTAAGATTAGCGGCTCCGATCTTCCATGACAGAATTAATTTAAACAATACAAAACATTATTAAAATATCAATTGTATCTATTTATATATCTAACAAGGTATTGTTAGTGTCCCCCGTAATTATTTTTAACTATAGGTACAATATTAATAATTGTTTAACAACCATAATGTATGTTATACTAGTATGTGTATAAATATTACTGAGAAAATAGATCACATCGAAACCAATAGCACGATATCTATTATACAAGAGCAATTTGCCCCATCGTTATAGTAATTATAAAGATCAACAAATGCATGTTTTTTGTACATTCAAGTACTAGCAGTTCGCACATTATATTGAAAATATGACATTTATTAGGTATGTAATCGTATTCCTAACTAAGTATTATGTTAGGTAAGTTACTTGTTAATTATTTGAACCTCAATTTTTTAGGGACAACTTGTTTAATTGTAAAAAAGTTGGAATACCGCAATTCCTTATACCTTTTCCAATATACAAATGACATGCAAAACAAAATCTTAAGATTTGCATTTTAATAATTCGAAACTTCTTATTATTACAAAAGCCTCATTGCTTTATCTCACTTATAATTATAAATAGAGATCTAAATTAGCGACGATCTATGTTATTATTGCGAATCGGAAATGTTTTATTTTATATGTTATAGCACAGACTAATAATAATATACTAATAGTTTTAATTTATGCATGGAACGTTGAGTAAATCCATATGCCGCGCGTATTACTCCATCTCTCATGTTATGATTCTGACAATTAGGTATTTGTCATATTTTGTACTGTATTGAATTGTTTTTTAAAGCTGTAGAATTGATATAATTTAATTTTGGAAATGATTTACTATGTGCCAAAAATGCTTTATGGTAAAGATACGATTAAACATTTGAAATGACTCACCGTCTCATTATCTCCATGAATTTATTAACCCTTCTCATATCCCACAATATTGTCACGCACTGTCCCGCCAAAGCCTCCGAGTGCACGAGTGGCGCAGGCGCAGGGCACTACCACCGAAGTGGTTCGCGAATTCGAGCGCCCGAAGCGACGTCATGTTCGGGGCCACTGACCGTAACGTGACTACGTCACAATTTCACTCACCAAACTTTCGCTCTACTTTGCACTCTCGATTTTAATTGTTTTCGCGACGACGTCTCGACCCCCCGCAGCGCAGCGCGAGCCTTGTGATGGCCGCTATCTGCGAGATCGTTCTTATGTACTCGCGTGACGGTCGATTGCTCAGCGCTTTTGTTCGCCGGCGAGGATGCGACTGCGAAAGTGACTTGTAGTTGTAAGCCCTCCCGATCGGCCGAGTCCCGCGGGCGAGCTGTCACGTGCGGACACAATAGGCGTAGCACACGAGATGCGATAGGGCGACCTCAGGAACGCTTATCAACCCGATACCGCGGGTCACGTGGAGCGAAGCGCAAATAACACAAAACCTAACGACGCATTTGTTTTCGTCCTAAAAAACTAGATTTCACTGTGCGCCCTTAATTATATAAATAAACAGCTGTTCAGGGTTAAAGTCATATCAACTTTAATTATCAGAGAATACTAATTGCACAGCAACATCTACGATCTTTACCATAAAGCATTTTTGGCACATAGTAAATCATTTCCAAAATTAAATTATATCATTCGATACATAGTTTCCTAGATTGAGAGATTTATATTATTATTTATTATATTGTATGGTCATTTGTAAAAATATCACAGAATTTATGTAAACTAACCCAGAATTGATAGCGTTTCTCTAAAATTATAATCCTTGAACTTTTCGAAGCATGGCGTGTCGACCCGATTGTGGTGAAACGTTTCCCAATTTTCTATACAATTCGTTTTGCAATCATGGCGTAGGAAAAACGGATGAAAACACAATAATCTAACAATAAAACATTGTACCAACCACCAAATAAGTGCGTATGTTGAAATATTGAATACTAGAGTTGATAGGAGCAACAACAATTTAGTGTTTATGTTGAGAATCATTGAACCCGAGAGGGAGTGTCACTACTTGCGCGGTGCGAGCCGCTGCGGCGTCACATTCGATAGACGAAATTGCTTATTACATTAATAAATAAATAAATATTTCAGGACAATTTTCACACACGGCACGATCTGATCCCATACTAAGCTTTCGCTTGTGTTATGGAAACCAGATGGCTGATAAACATACATATATAATTATTAAATAAATACTTATATAGATAATTAACACCCAGACACAGAGCAAACATCTATGTTCATCACACAAATATTTGCCCCGGGTGTGAATCGAACCCACGACCTCTGGCTTGGAAGGAAGGGCCACTACCAATCAAGCCAACCGGTCAGTCACAAACTATTTTCAGTGCTTGATTATTAAATAAGAACTGACTCATTATTGTAAACTACTAACTACTAATCAACCCAAGTTGTCTATGAAGTCTATATCCAGTATGAAAGATAATAGCAAATGCTTAACTAAATGTAAACATGTTTTCCATTGAAAAGGTCGCACGTACAACGACTTGAACCAGTACCCGGTGTTCCCCTGGGTGCTCACCAACTACGAGAGCGAGGAGCTCGACCTCAGCCAACCGTCCAACTACAGAGACTTATCTAAGGTGACATTCGTATTCATAACATTAAGGTTAAGTTGACAAACTGAACCAAACAATATTAACAAAGTGCCTTTTTCAGCTCACATTCTAAATCTATATTCACACTGTGTCGTGAATACATTGAAGTTGTTATCAAACCCATATATTCTGTATAAAAGCGTGAATACTTTAGACATCGCTCTCGTGATGTGTTCTGACGTGAACTACAATATATACGACTCTGATATCGCTCTAATGCATCATGACACATCACAGCACTAGGATAAATGCACACTTCTATGGCGTATCGTGTTATTGTGCACTTATATTTAGCAGTTGTTTTTACTGTAATAAACGATGATCAATTTAACATGCCACTCTAGGCGAATATGTTACACCGTATTTTAAAATTTAAAAGATTATAAAATATAAACACCTAGTTACGTATGCTTATAATCTTGTTTAAAAAAAATCCTTATATGATATGAACAACATAGGTACCTACTTCAAAACTGAAATTAAATTGCAACGGTGCCTATTGAAAGTCTGGTTGGTCATCTAAATTTTCTTAAAAGCCTTGATAAAAGAAAAGAGCTTAATTAATTGCAAGCTAAATGTTTTCAGTACATGTATCCGTATCACTTATAGATAAGATAGATACACAAGAATATAATATAGTGTTCAATTGACAAAGTTGCCTATAATATTATGTATATGGTGTGTGTTTGCAGCCGATCGGCGCGCTGAACCCGAGCCGGCGCGCGTACTTCGAGGAGCGCTACAACACGTGGGAGCACGAGTCCACGCCGCCCTTCCACTACGGCACGCACTACTCCACCGCCGCCTTCGTGCTCAACTGGCTCGTGCGCATCGTGAGTATCCACCACACAATATTACAAGCCATCTACTCATTCACTGCGACACTTTGACTATGAGCTTCTGGAACATTTCACGACACACCTTCGTGGGAGGAAATATTTTCGATTAGATCCAGTTTTTCCAGACCTAGCCTACACATAAACTTACTACGTCATTCACATCTTAATCTTAATTCTTATTACCTTATTCACACCTAAAATTATTTTGTCATGTTTATGGTCCTTAGAGACAAAACATAATATTATGTAGGTACGAGGATGAATGTTATTTTGAGCTTTTAATTGTTTCCAAACAAAGCTTTTAAATTGAATCTCGAAATGTGTCACTCGTACGAAGCCACGTTAAACGACTCGCAAGTGAAGTTATTAAGAGTTAATTGGCGAAAACGTTTATTATTTATGTGTGATCTTAACTTGAACTTACAAATACAATCTCGAGAGCTTTTAATAGAGCGGTCGCTCTACAAGCTGTGTAAATTCGTTGAATTGTTTGGAATTTGTATAATCCTAAATCAGATATTTTAAAAGCCTCTGGCTTCTGAGTCACAGTGCTACATTATTATGTCAATAAAGATTTTGTTTTATTTTTTGTTTATTTATAAAAGCTTTAACTGTACAGCTTAATCACTGGAAGTAATATTCCAAATAATTAAACTATTTACATCTCGCATAAAAGCTTTACAAGGAAGACAAAATACACTACAATTTTAACTAGCATCTCTACATACTCTATTGCTCAAGCGGCTAACAACCAATGAACATTTAAATCCATTCATAAGACTAATCACATAACGAACTAAAAAATAGCATAATATTGAATCGTTTTGTATGATGATTTGTTTTTTTTTTATCGCGAAAAATCCACGATTGATGGCACAGAATGCGAGCAATGCGCACAATGCACGAATGTGACATTCGTAGTAACCTTAGCATACATATTAAACAGACGTGTATCTGCTGCCACTGTCATTATGTAAATTTCTGTCACTATCAATTATTATCGTTTTATTAAGTTTCCTCGCCTATTGAGGTTTGCATGCTAATCCAAGGCGCCTTTGCCCTTTGGTAATACCCATCATATTCAGGTAACAATAATTTCAATTCAAGTAAGTGTAAATTATGCATTTTTTCTGTTTAAAATTATGATTTAAGGAATATAGAATATAGAGATGAATTCAATACGATAAATCATTCTCCCGTTATAAAACGAACCTACCGCAACGCGGACGGCACACATGCGCGCGGAATAAAATTAAAAGTGTAATGAAATGTGACGCTCGGGGGCGTGATGTATGCGCTCCGTGACGACATTCAACACTTGTAATTTTTCATTCGAACAAAACGTAAATAAAAACAATTTCAATTATCTGCCCTTCAAAGACGATACAAATAAAAATAAAAATAAATATTTTTTACTTGTTTACTTTCACCAAGTAGGTATTCTTTCGCGTTTATTTTCCAACCTACAGATAATTTACTGATCGAAATGTTTTCACGCATTATGTAAGTATAAACATATTTTCAGTTGCTATCCAAATAATGCAATGAAAACACGATAATAAATTGTTGAAAGCATTAGCGAAGAAATGGTGTTGATAATGTTTATGATAATGCTCATGTGACAGGCGCGGCACAATGCCGGCGCGGGCGTCGATAATAGAACGAGATCAAAGCGAGCTTTTGGTCAAATGCAATGCAGGAAGTGACAGCGCTTTTCAAACTTATACATTCACTCTTAAAAGCCCACGACTTGATATATCACTCAAGTGTGGACATGCTATGTTACTTTCCTTCCATATTAGATTCGAAATCATGAAAGAAGTAAAGAATAAAGTACATTGATATTTTCGGGTCTTCTTTATATAGGTACGTTGTACGCAAAGTTATTTTTTTCCATAAGAAAATAGTGTAATAGTTATAGTACGAGGGGCTCAGATAAATGCGGTGTACCTAATTCTTTGAAAAACACTGATATAAATCATTGTAAATTACTTGTATAAGTGGAACATGAGAGTGATGTCACAACAATCAGCGCTGCGGTCGCGACGCGCGCCGACAGATGCCATAGCGCCACTTCGCACCAATGCAGGGAAAATATGTCTCAAATAGAAATTATTCCCTCTCCATAACTATTGGGTGTGACACCTTCACCTTGGCTGCGTTTGATTAAGGAAAGGATCGTAATTGTTACGACAAAGTCATGAACAGTTGCGACATCCGGATGTGAAGTGCGTTAATTTGTCGCAGCACACTTACTTGTGATAGGAAATTAATAGTAACCGGGGTATTTTCTCTCTAAGTACCTGCGTTTATGTTTAACCTTTCATTGAGATCTTTCCGGTATCCTTTAAACAAACAATAACTTTGTACATCGATAACCTTTTGTTTTTTTTACTTCATCGTGCGTACGGACAATTATCTTGTTATACAGGAATAGCTTTTCGCCCACGTCTTGCCCGCGTTTTCAAAGGAAAACCCGCATAGTTCCCGTTCCCGTGGAATTTCCGGGCTAAAACCTATCCTATGTGTTAATCCAAGTTACCCTCTATATGTGTGCTAAATTTCATTATAATCGGTTCAGTAGTTTATGCGTGAAAACCATACATACATACAAACCTTTCCTCTTTATAATATTAGTATAGAAGTATAGATATAGATTTAAAAGTGACGGAATATGCCTGTAATCGTGGCATCTATTTTGAATGAAATAGGTATTGATAAGTTCTTTAAAAAATCCATTATATCCACTGCACAACATTCATTCAATTCTTTCCACTTCTTTTCACTCATCATGAACAATTTACGCGAATATCGATAGTATATTACTTCAAATATGATATTATAAACTTATGATATTGTAAAACTATCCACCAGGAGCCGATGACGACGATGTTTCTGGCGCTGCACGGCGGCAAGTTCGACCACCCCAACCGGCTGTTCTCATCCATCGCGCTGTCCTGGAAGAACTGCCAGCGAGACACCTCTGATGTTAAGGTACAGCTTTTAGTAATGTTTTATGTATAATTTGTTACACTCGTGTTTTGCGTAGAGCAATAGGGAAATATTATATTAAGAGCATAAAAACTATCAACTATTACCTAAAAACGAAACCAACAGTAAATCTCCTAGTGACAAATATCTGCCTAATTGTAATTGCCGCAATCACGTACGATTTCGATTACTTCAACAAAACGCCTTGTGAGAGAAAACTTCAACTTGAACATTTCAGTTTTTACTACTTATTTTGATTGCCGGAAGTTTGTCGTTTGGTACGTTGAACTTTTTGCAATCACGTTGTATCATTTATGGGCAAAAAAATCTTTTGTCGAGTTCACAAATTATAGCATCACACATTGTGTCGCGAAATACGAGATGTCATCGAAAAACATCATAACAATATTTATTTACCGCTAATGTTTACACAAACATTGTATGGAAATCACGATTTGGACATTTAGTTGAGGTAGCTGGTATATTATAAATATAATGATTATACTAATTATCATCCAGAAAACGTCATCAAATGCGTCACTAAATAAAATATCTTTTACGCGATCATTGGTCATACACTAACAATATGACGTGCAATAAATTATTTTATTAGATATAATATATCGCCATTATTGAATTTCAAATCTCTTCTCTATAAACAGAGATGTATTTCTGCGTTGTCTAAAACTTAACAAATTATAAACTAAAGTCAGGCCGTATTCAGAAACAAAAGCTGGAAACTTATAAGCGCTTACCGGCGCTTGTCAGCGCTGGTAACCCGCGCAGGAAAATATATGAACACGCGCCGACAAGTTCCGACAAGCTTCAACACGCGCTGGTCAGCGCTGGGCGCTGCCATATAAAATTTGTATTGGTCTGCTTCAACCTGAGCTTCAACCTTCCTTTGTGTAGAACGAACCAGCGCTGACAAGCGCCGGTAAGCGCTTATAAGTTTCCAGCTTCCTTTCTGAATACGCCCTAAAACCTCTCTCGAAAACCACACTATCTATGTGGTGGAAACAGGATGACAACTGTTGAGATTGTTTTCGAGTTTAACAGGGAAACTTTAATCGGGAACTTTGTTTTATAATATACTAGCTGTTGCCCGCAGCTTCGCCTGCGTGGAAAAGATAAATTTTCATGGTACAAACTTTCATCCCCTATTTGATCCCCTTGGGGGATGAATTTTCTAAAATCCTTTCTTAGGGGACGCCTACGTTATGACATCTACCTGCATGCCAAATTTCAGCTCGATACGTCCAGTGGGTTGGGCTGTGCGTTGATAGATCACTATATCAGTCACCTTTGAGTTTTATATATATAGATGTAAAGATTTGTTAACAGTGTTTTCGTGGTGGTACTTTGCAGGAGTTGATCCCGGAGCTGTTCTTCCTGCCGGAGATGCTGGTGAACGGGTCGGGGCTGGCGCTGGGGCTGGCGGACGCGCGCGGCGACGTGGCGCTGCCGCCGTGGGCCGCCTCGCCCGAGGAGTTCGTGCGCCTGCACCGCATGGCGCTCGAGTCCGAGTTCGTGTCCTGCCAGCTGCACCAGTGGATCGACCTCATCTTCGGGTACAAGCAGAGAGGTATATATCATGTGACACATAATATAATACTAAAACAGTTTGACAAATAGAAGAAAAATATTCGTAATCTAAGAGTTAAAGTACATCGTGAGCGTTTGCTACAGTAATTGAAGAAAATTACACATTTAATGTTGTTATGCTCGAGCGTCTCCTAATCATGATGCATTAGTTTTCAGTCGCTCGTGGTGGAAAAAAATATTAAATTTTCCTCGTATCAAGTACTTCGCTAACACACCATAATTTTACTGTTTTCAAATCTGTTTTTGTAAGTGGTATAATTTTGTCACAATTATAAAGGAGACAAAAATATCATATGAAATATATAACTTTGTGTAACACGTTTTATGTTTGGTTGTATTCGCTTGACTCAATCCCGTATAGTTCCATAACGCTGGATGTGTATGTGCGGGCAGGGCCGGAAGCCGTGCGCGCCACGAACGTGTTCTACTACCTGACGTACGAGGGCGGCGTGCGGCTGGAGGCGCTGGGCGACGGCGTGACGCGCGCCGCCGTGGAGGAGCAGATCCGCAGCTTCGGGCAGACGCCGGCGCAGCTGCTCAGCGAGCCGCACC
>CAJQZM010023298.1:0-14785 GCA_907164665.1 Colias nastes | reverse complement strand
ATGGACTAGTTTCAGAAATAGCAACATTGAAAATATGAAAATCATTTAGATAGTTTTACTTAAATTTTAAATTAAAAATTTAATGCTTTATTGTTCTTGTTGTTGAATATATTTACATAACATGTTTATTGGATAATATTTTTAATTGCATTTTTTATTTTTAATGGTTTTAATTAAAGATTTTCATGATTAAGTGCATACTACCCAAATATTACCTACGACGCAAGTAATGATAAATAAGAACCTAAAACTAAGAAATTAGAATCGAACTCTCTAAATATTAAACGACTCTGAAATTTTTTTTCCATCAAAATTGCGTTTGATAATAAGACCGTACAGTATCCATCGATCAAGATGGATTTAGCGGCAAAATCTTACGATTAATAAATAAAACCAGAATTATTTATTATGGACACTCATTAGCCAATCTGTCACGAAATGATTAATTTATTGTCCATATAAATAACATTGGACATAAACAATCTTTAATCTGAGGCTTAAAAATGTAAACAGTTGAAATATTCTACACTGCTATGATTTTAATACGTGAATCATGCCGTTATTCAAAATTTAATAATCTAATCTAATGTTACAAAAATAATAGGAAATATTTTTATAATTTAATTTTGTTTGTTGGTATTTCTAACCAGTTCTAGAACAAGTCAATTTTACAAGAAAATTTAAATAAAGCCTTTTTTTACACGAAAATTTTGTTAGTGTGTTAACATAATAAATAATAATCTACTAAAATATGCATCTAACTTCTCATTTTATTTAAAAAATTAAAAATACCAACAGCAAACACGGCTCCTATATTTAAATCTCGAATAATCTTCATCCAACAAGGGCCTAGCTGAATCAAGGGTTCCATCTCACAATTGTGTCGCTTCTAATAAACTACGTGATGGCTCTATAGAGAAATGTATATAGTTATTATTTATTCTCCTTGCCGAGTAAATGAAGAACCCGAATGAATATTTCATACAAAACAGCATGGTTATTACCGCTAAGTAGTCATTACGAAACGGATAGACACGACCCACTAACCTATAAACAGAAAACGTTGCTTAAAATTACTTGCAGGTTATTTTTATACCTATTTTCGCGAGACTAAGAACTATGTTTATTTTAATATGAAAATAGCGTTAAATTAATTTAATGGTAAGCGGGATTTTCGAGTGTAAAACAATGTAAGTTTGCTTAATCCACCACCAGACTTAAGCGCAGACTGGTCAACGATATCTCATTTCTTACTAAAGAGGCTAGAGTTCCTGGAATACATTGTATGTTGTTCTTTATGTCCTATTTACTAATAAAATTTATAAATCAGAAGTTCGAGAATCGATATTTTATTTGGGTCTCATGCACTTAACCTTGCTACTTTAAAAGTTCTTTCAATGTATTTGGGAGCTCAAACTTTATATATTTTATCTTGGTAAAGAAATCGGTATGAATATTTTCGTAACAAATTTCATGCATATCCACACATATGCAAAGCAAATCTGTTTTCCTAACTACACGCCTCAGACAAGTTTTCAAACTTCTAAAATCTCCATTTTGATGTTAAGGGTTAAAAATGGTGATACAGGGTCCATAATAGTATTATGGTTATCCAAACGACGGTGTCCATACTGCTCGCAAAGAGAGGATAATCCCAGTTCATATAACTTTGTCCTATCCCAGGTAATAAGCCTCTGAACAGCTCTTCTAGCTTTAGACAAAACTTGGGTTTTCGTTGAATCACGGTATGATCGAAAACTTTCAGTCTTGTGATAAATTATCTTCTATGCAGTGATGCACGTTTCATTTATTAGATTTTGATCAAAAGACACAAATGGAAACAGAAAATAAAGATCTTAATTATTTCAA
Organism: Colias nastes; assembly: GCA_907164665.1. Taxonomy (NCBI): domain Eukaryota; kingdom Metazoa; phylum Arthropoda; class Insecta; order Lepidoptera; family Pieridae; genus Colias; species Colias nastes. The sequence continues at coordinate 12,916 of CAJQZM010023298.1, read as the reverse complement.
TGTATTTGAGATATCATGCTAAGCAAAACATCTTAACTGAAAAACATGAGACATATACAGACATAAACTAAAACTTTATTAATACATTTCTATGCACTTATTATCCTCAAATAAAGACAATAATGGTGAACCTAAAACACTGGTTGTCAATGCATTTACGTACAGAATGGACAATTTCAACAGTAGGTAACTTTGTGGCTGTTTTTAACTCGATGCCGTGGCCTGGCTTATTTTATGCATAGAAACCTTTCAGAAGATTTTCTTGGAAACTTGCAACTGGCTTTTATTTAAGAAAGACGAAGTTTTAACAATGGTGCTACATTTCGCTACAAATTTTTACCGCGCTTTTATTTGTATTTGGGATTTAAGTTTTAACTTAAGTAGAAAGTAAATCTAATAATCTGGATATTTTAACTTATTATAAGTTACAGGGCTGTTGTGGAACTTTTACAAAGTAATTTTCATTTGTTTTTTTACATTGAATAACTTATGCATAAGTAATTAAAAGTGATTGACACTATTCCCTTCTTTGACATTATGAACTTCGCGTTTTACTGAAAAAAAATAACACCATGGCTGTATTTTTATTCCTAAACGGAAAAACAAACATTTCTATCTCCATTCTGAAAAGCACTGTGATAAACTAAGTTTTGACACTCATAAAACAGAATGACCAAGTATTATAGGACGTGCAAAATAGGCGTGCTATGAATACTAGCTGTGTTCTAGATGGTTCTAGCCTGTGTCGTTGACATACTTACCTGTTTCCCGCCAAATTATGATGCTGCGACATTTACGCATTATAAAAATGCATTAGCCTAGCCCCTAATGAATAATAATTTAAAACATAAATAATTAGGCGAATTATCATCTTATTCTTTCAATAACGCAGCAGAATAGGAACCTAATCTAATTAGTAGAAAGTAAAAAAACAATCCCAGTTTTAGGGTTAATTCTTGGATAGGGGCATCTTAATATACTAGTGACATTTTAGTTCATCCATCTATTATTTTCTAACTACATACTTATATATTTTAATTTGAAATATATAAACTAAATACACAGACTCTATACGACTGTCTTGTAAAATGATTTCTATATACCTATATATTATCGCTTTTTGTCAATATGTGACCACATATTGACAGTTCGTTATTTCTATCCACTAGCTACCACTGTTCCCAGAAATATATAATTTTATAAATATAAATAGAATTTTTCCAAAACATGCCCAAAATACGTATCTAAAATACGCACTATTGATGTCGGTATAATCCTAGTCCAGGGTTATAATTCCGAGATATTTTGTTTGATTGGTTTATTGCACGCCTCATAAGCGAAGCGTTGAGGTGGGTACTACTGTCACTTCGCGCAAAACATCTGATTTTTCAAACTTAAAATGTCTTTATGTATCATACATTGCACTTGTAAGATAATACATACACACACATATTAAGAAAAAACACTATTTTTAACATTCATGATATTTTTGATGTCATTTTTGTTATTTAAACTAGTTAAAAAACAGTTTAAAAAAGTTCTGTCTTGGACGTCCGTGTGTCTGTATGTGCGGAGGATTTTCTTGTTAACACGATAGCGACCGAAATACTTTACTAATCGAGTCTTTTTTTTTCTCTTACGCTTGAGTATGCTCAGGAATAGAACCCTTTCATTTTTCAGGGTCTGATTCGATGTGGTTTAATTGTTATTAAATAAACAAAAAAAAATATCGACTGAGATTATGAGGCGTGCACTTTTGGATTTTCCAAACTTTTTATTTTCTCTTTTTAGTTTTTATGAAAAAATGCTGCTGAATGGATTGGGCGAATATTGGTAAACTAAAGATAAAAGAGCTGAAATGGATACTGATTTTTAGTTAGGTATACCTTTATATTTTCATAGTTCGTATTTTCTATCAACAATGATTTCAATAGATAATTAATATCTATTGATAACTCTCCAAGGAGTAGAGAGAACAACTCTTTAATTCAATTCTAAGTAAGCAATTAGAAAACATAGACCTTTGAAAAGTATTACCATTGTCTCTTTCATAAATAAACCACTCAATTAGATTTGAGAAATCGCCCACATTAACCGTTTTCTTATTCATATGAACCCTGAGGCTTAGTACAAAACCAATGTTTACATTTGCTTATATCCTACTAACCACTAAGAATAGCCTTCCTTGTTCTAGAACATTGGTCGTTATAAATTCGCAGAACAAGAAATGTAAAAGTTGATTTTTTCCGAGATCTCGTAAAAGCGTTTGTGGCTATACCATATTACTTTGTCTCTTGAATGTTAAGCTTTAAAAACTACCCGCAAGCAACTTTGTTCTAAGTTCTAACGCTGTTTTACCTTGAATATTGCCGTTTCATTGTAGAGACAACGAATATAGTGCACTTAGCTGACGTCCATAATATTAAGTGCGTTGGGACTAGCTTTGATTGTGAACCATAAAATGAACTTTATAGTTACATGTAACGTTAATGTTATGAAATTTGAAATATTCTACCAATTGCAAGGAGTTACTGCAGTCTGCATAGCAACAAAGCATTGCTCTGTTGGCTTAAACGGATACAAATAGCTTTATCCTTATTCCTAAGTGACTGACAGTGTGGGATATATTAGTCGTAAATCATCATAAATCGAAAATCAAACTCAACTTTTGTTCATGTAAAATTTACAAGTCATTTAAATTAAGCTCAAATAGCTGATATAGTAGGCTACTTTTCATGGCGCAAAATATTTTTTGTTATTTTTGGAAAATACAATAAAAAAACACAATAAGAAATGTATTAACACAATAGGTATTAGACAATAGGCACTGTGAATATTTATCCAATTTATTTAACTACTACTAAGCAGAAACATTGAATGAAACTAGGTAGGTTTGTAAGCAAAATAAAAATTAAAACTTAGGTATTACTTATAGAGAGGTACCTATCAGGAAAATTCTTCCGTGTTTTTATTTTAAGGCTTGAATATAGATTTACGCAAAATAACAAATTTTAGTATTAATAACCTGACTCATACACCGATAAAATAATATAAATATCCCACTAGCTATCATAAACATTAATACAAGTCAAAATTACTTAAAACCGTTTATTGTTTAGCACAGTTAATTAAGATGTCAATTTTGACGCATAAAATAACGATAACTCAAGACTTCGATCGCCCACGTTTTTATTATAGGCCTATACCATTTACAACACACGATATTATTAATTAATCATTACCTTTAATATTTATCATTCACATAAACAATTAATTAATGTACCTATCTTAGAATATACATACATAGTTATGAATTATTTGAAGTTGAATTTATACGAAATTTTAGGTACGACTGATATTCGTTTTATATCAAGTCAAAGCTCACAAGAAAATGAGAATGAGTAGTCAAGTCTAGTATTTTAGTGACAATAATAACGCATTAATATTTTTTATTGGAAATATACCGTAGTTACCTGTAAGATAAAACCGGCCAAGTGCGAGTCGGGCTCGCGCACAAAGGGTTCCGTAGCAGCAAATATAATAAATTACAGTTAAATCAACCTATCTCAAAAACTATAAGAGATACTTTGATCAAACCAAAAATCGTTGAAAGAGTTAATTAGCATGCATCACCTCTATTTTTTTTAGAATTTTATACCCCGTAGTTATAAAAATAGAGGGGGGGGGACATACTTTTTACGACTTTGAGAGCTGATATCTCAAAAACCGTTCACTTTAAGAAAAATGTTTTTTAGAAAACTTTATATCATTTTAAAAGACCTTTCCATTGATACCCCACACGGGTATGTACATCGAAAAAAAAAATTTCATCCCTCAGTTACATGTATGGGGGGCCCCACCCCCAATTCTTTTTTTTACTATTTAGTGTCATATTTTTGTAGCGGTTCATACAACACATATTCCCATCAAATTTCATCACTGTAGTACTTATAGTTTCCGAGTAAATCGGCTGTGACAGACGGACAGACGGACAGACGGACAGACGGACATGACGAAACTATAAGGGTTCCGTTTTTGCCATTTTGGCTACGGAACCCTAAAAAATGAAAAGCAAACTTAAAAATAAGTTCCTAATATACTTTTTTCATTTTGTATATATGGCTAATTGATTATAGCCTATAGTTAGGTACTAATAACAGATTCAATAAAAGAAACAAAAAAAATTGTAATGCAAGTAACAGTAAAAAGTATCTATCGTTTTATGATTAAATTTAAGATTTGTAGTTTATCGAAAAGGAAACCTCATTCAACGCATTCATCGTGTCGGAGTCGTATCGTGCCCGATAAATTGTAAGTGTATTACGTATAAAGCGGCTAGGTGTAATTTTAATATCTATAATAGGCGCCTTGTATTAAATCGTAATGCCACGCTGTGGGCCATGTATCTATGCAGTCAGCTAAATTGATAGTTTCGCGTCAATAACTCGACATGTAAGTAGATATTCCTATAAATTATACCAGTCCGAGGAATTAAGTGGAAAAAATTACCTTCGATGGAATTTCTTAATTCCACCCGCTTTGTTAGAGACTAGAGATATGAAGTATAAAGTATAAGTTAATAGGGCTACCGAAATACATGCTCTTTGGTAGAAAGTAGGTTTAGTTTGAAAATATTTATGAAAAGGTATATTAATTTTAAAACAACAATCTTAAAAATTATGAGCATGTATTTTTCTAGGCATGCCTACTCCCATGTCCAAGGAAAAGTAAAAACTAGTTAATTCGAACATCATTATGTTGCAGGCATATATTGCTTTGGTATAGAGTCATATAAATTGAAATAATATTTTTATTTCTCTTCGATAGGTAAGTGCATAATATGGTAGGCGCTCAGTATTTAAGAATTGTCTCTATAAATATAAAAATACGCAAATCGTTGCAGTTCGGAGTAACCGGATAAAAAGCAAGATGCTATGTCCCAATTCAGACTATTGTAATTTATCTCCGTACCAAAGTTAAACCCATACTACCAACTGACCACAAATCATTAGTTTTTACATAAAGGCGAAACAAAAATCCATCCAGACTCATAAAAAATCCAGTTTGCTGTACCTAGGAGGCTGATATATTGAACCCTCACTCTAAAAGCTCTGTAGTCTCCATTATCAGCCGACTAATTCAAACAGGTGTACCTAGTCTAGTACCTGTTCAAATTTCACTCTATCGAAGTAGTGACGCCAGAAGTGTAGTCAGGAGTAACCCCAGGGAGCACTTGGTACCTGTGTTATCTCGCCATAAGGAGTGTGCCAATAAATGAATAAATAAAAAAGATGTTCTGCGAGCTTATTTCTATTAATAGATATCTTTATTTATTTAAAGCACAATATTTGTAACTTTATTTAAAGCTTAATTAAGTAACTACATGAGACATGACCGTGTAAGTTTTTAAATCCGTCTATAGACTTTATTTTCGTATTCCTTAAGTACGATAAAATTTAGTTCTAAAATTTTAATTAAAAAACCTTAAACAGACGTCATTAAGAAGATAAAATGAGTAAAAACTTCATCCCGCGCTTAATCGTTTTTTGTAACATTCAGCACGAATGGACACCGGGGAGATAGGAAATGCAACGCCATTTCCACGTAAAATACCGGGATTACATTAGCGTCTTGCTGCTTAAACTGTTTAACGTTCATTCTCCTTTTTCTACTATAAATTATGGACACTGTAATGGGCGGGGTTAAGCGTTAAATTAATTAGTTTCCCGCCAGAGATGTGAAGTTGACTTAAGTTTCTTGAGAGGCGAGAATATTCATGTTGTCTATGGTTTTAATACTGAGATCGTAAAACGTATTTTGAAGTGAAAATATTAGATCATAATTCTTACACACTAAGTAGTTGTGCACTGAAAATTGGTGTGTGGTACAAGCGACATTCTATTAAAACATGAAATAATTGCGATTATGTATCTTAAATTTTAATAGTATTAAAATGTTAAGACTAATTGAAACGCACTTAAGTTATTCATTTGCAATAAGAATGCCTTACAATTCACTAGAATTATGCATTTAATGACCAGGTAGAGTTATTTTGGCGCTATGAAATGTAACTCTATTTTTTATTTATAGACTTTAATTGTAAAGTTATTTTATTAATCATATCAAATAATATGCGGGGGTCGAGATTTGACAGGAACTGGATCAGTTCACATCGGGTAAAGTAGGTTCCTAGTTCCTACCACACCATAACAGAAATACACAAGTACAGTAGATAGGCGATCCGAAGACCCGTATCCTTTTCATAATAATTCGTTTATTGGGTCAATTTATTCTTTAAAAACAGGCAACGCAACGTAGAGGTTCTACGCAAATTTTTATAGGCGGTGGTGATCGCTTACAGTCAGACAAGACACCGGCTGGCGGCTTGATTGCCCGCTCTTACATATACAAAACATTTAATACAAAAAGCAGAAAGATAGTGCAGATGATGAGAACGCGAAGTTTTTAAAATAATGTTCAAAAGTTTACATTAATTATTAAAAAAATGCTATATAAAATATTTTAATCGAAAATTAGACTACCAGTAGGTAATTTATGTAAGTATCTACGTCTTTCGCGTTAAATAATAATGGAAAATTCGTATTTAAATTATAATAAATTAATTGCTTCATTATAATTTCGTTAAATTGAATTGTATCATTGAATTGTATTCAAATAAAAAACTCTTCCTTGTTTTTTTCGCATTGTCTGACGTAAACAGACGAATGACGACTGATCGCGTCGCTTAGTAGGTACCTACCTATGTACCTTTTTAGATTAATTTAGAGATAATTATGTATTATAACATTGCATAATCCTCGCTAAACTCTGACTTCACATAAAACTATTTGCATAGGCAAATAAACCCATAATATTAATAATAGAATCGGGCATATATCCGCAACTAGTCACATATTTAGCATGAAAAAGGAGGGAGAATATAGCTGAAACAAACCAAGCTCCTCCATGAAGCTCAGCACCATGTTGTGGCTTTTAACAGATTCAGCCAGCAACCTTGGTGATCCCAAGATGGTTACTATGTTTTAAAGCAGTATAATTTTTAGTGTAGGAAAGGGACCCTACATAGCTCTGTCTTTTACCACACTGGCATTAGTACTGCATTAAAACATCATGGTCATGTATCGTTTATGTATACAATTGTAATAGTATTTTTGTTAGACTTATAAACAGGTAGGGGATAAATCAGGAAAGGAGGGGTAACTAAATTTAAACCACATATAATTTTTTAATAATTTATTTATAATACATCTTTTAAATTTACAATTAACTCAGGGCTTATTGATCCATTGAAATGTTACATTTTTTAGCCCTAACCTTGCATTTTTTAGAGGACGCAATTTTGTTTTTTTGATGTGTAGGGGGGGTCAGTGTGAAGCTAAAACCAAGTTTGTGGGGTCGCCACCCTTGTCCCACGGCCGCCATCTTGAAAATAGCGGTTGAAATGGTTTTTACGATATATCTCTTAAACTATTTATTTGATAAAAAAAATTTGTTTACATTATTTGTTGCAAATTAAATTCTCTACAACTTTGGTGTAGAAACTTTTAGTCGTAGAACTATAAATAAAAAAGTTATAAGCGAAAATGTTCAGAAATTAGAGCCATTTATATTTTTCAATAAAACTTTTTTTTATCATTTTACGAAGAAATGATATCAGACCATTTTTGTAGATTGTTTTTCGAGGAACAACTTTTATGTACAACATTTTTTCATAACGTCAATAACTAAGGTTTTACAGCGCTCTGAAGTGAGTACTATTTTTCAGTACTCTTAACTATACATAATTATATTGGCTATTGGCTCTTTTCTCATACTCCAGAACAATAGAAGCACACTGCAGAACATTTCAGACCTGCTTTTCGACGTAAAAAAAAGTCGCGCTTCCAGACTCTACCTCCTGGGTGGTGGGGAAAAGATTCAATAATTAATTATTAGTGATATTGCAAAATTAATTATTAAAAATATTATAATAACAAAAAAAAACCATTACTGATGACAAATTATTATTAGTACACACATAATATAAGTATACTGTATAGTTCAGAGTACTGAAAATTAGTACTCACTTCGGAGCGCTGTAAAACCTTAGCTATTTAATTAATGAAAAAATGTTGTATATAAAAGTTGTTCCTCGAAAAACAATCTAAGGTAACGGCACCAGTCGTGGACAAGCATCCAGTAATGGAAAAAATAAATATTAAATTTAAATAATAAGACCAAAATAAACGTTATATAATTTGGCAATACTTAAAATAAAAGTTTGGTTCATAAGCTATCAAAATACGACACTTCATCTTATTCGGCCAAAATGTTTGAAGATGGCAGAACGTTATGTTTAGTTGCTGCGACTCGATTCTAAGAAATCCGTTTTTACTAAGGAAATCCTTAAGGAAGTGAGGACACAATTTTATTTATAAGAATTTTTGTATAAATCTCAGCAAAATTTGATATTACTTTTATTTATAGTAATTAAGTGTACGAAATATTACACGATTTAGTATCTTGATAGGTTATGTTGTTTAAATAAAATTCTTCAGTGTCCATAACTGGATTTAATTCTATGGATATATCCATTTATGGACAAATGTCGAAAATAAACTTTTTTTAAAGATATTAATTACATGCGCTTTTCTGTATTGTCTTTTCTTTCTGATTAATAATATACCTATCACGACCATTTCGAACATAGGGTTCCAATATTGTACCACAATTGTCCATGACTGGATTTGCTTTGGTTCCTATAATGGACATTGATATTTTTTGTTAAAATTACACTCCCCGACAAATTGGTAATGCAATCAATGCCCTTAATAATGGGGATAAAGTAACAAAAGCCGCTGAAGGATTTGAAGTGCCAAGAATAATTTTGCACAATAAACTATCAGTTAAAAGTCCTAAGGTCTGCTCAATGGGTCCAACAACATAATATCTATCTGAACATGAAGAATATATTTTAGAACAATGGGTCATTATGTGCTGTGCGACTCGTTCTCGGCTTCATTCTCTATCACTGCGTTGATAAATCGCATTCTTATGCGTATTGTAACGCATCTATCATCTCTGATGAACTGTTTGGATCGCTGTCTGCTGCTAAATTCCACCACCATACAGCACACACGCTTAAATTTAATCCACACCATCTTGACAACAGTTTAAAAGAAGCTTTTTGCCTCGTGCTACAATTTGGAATCCATATCGATGGATCGATCAGATTAAGGCTGCTATTGGCGGTTCACTTCACGAGTGTAGCGGAATGCCAGGAAACAGAGAGATATGGCGGAACATCGTGAAGCGGGTAACATCTACCCTTCAAACCTCATGTTGACCACGTTCGCTCTGACTAGAGTGATACGACGAAGAAGAAGAGTTCCCAAAATGGATGGATGTGTGGCAGTACTTTTTTTAGTTATATTTTTCATCCCTGACTTATTGAGTAATAATAGAAAACCCATATTGTTTTTTCTTAACGGACACAACTCGTATTTAACGATGCATTTGTCCAATTTTTGCCTAGAAAATGGAAATTAAGACTGTTTAAAATATTATAAGTACTTAGGCAAAATAATTAATAAATACTATTTTTTATAAATACATCCCAGATTTATTGTATTCCAATCATCATTTTCAAGATTTTATTGATAACTATAAGTCTTCTCCAAGTGTAAATAACTGGAGAAACAACTTTAGGTACAGTCCATAATTGGGTGTTCATAACTGGATGTTGTCCAAAACTGGGTGTCCATCATTAGATTTTAACTGTCCAACACTGGTGCAAAAAAGTGGTTTTTTAATTTATAAATAACTTCATTATTTATGCATTGTAATCTTTTTTCTAACAATGGTTATGTTAAACTAACATTGAACTAAAGGTATACAAAAACAATATCCAATAAAGTTAAAAAACCTATGAGAAATTTGCAAAAAACTTCAATTTTTTCCTTAATCTGTACAAGACTGGTGCCGTTACGTTACAAAAATGGTCAAATATCATTTCTACGTAAAATTATAAAAAAAAAAGTTTTATTGAGAAATATAAATATCTCTAATTTCTGAACATTTTCGCTTACAACTTTTTTATTTATAGTTCTACGACAAAAAGTTGCAGGATCAAAGTTGTAGAGTATTTAATTTGCAACAAATAATGTAAACAAATTTTTTTTATCAAATAAATAGTTTAAGAGATATATCGTAAAAACCTTATCAACCGCTATTTTCAAGATGGCGGCCGTGGGACAAGGGTGGCGACCCCACAAACTTGGTGATAGCATCACACTGACCACCCCTACACATCAAAAAAATAAAATTGCGTCCTCTAAAAAATGCAACCCCAAATGTAACTTTTCAATGGACCATATTTTATTACATTGTTTTTATGTATTCGATGATAAAACAAATATGATAATACCATAAAATAAATATAGCTAACAATAGCGCTTTTATAAAATAAATTAAGATTTTCCTATTTACTATGAAGCTAAAAACTAAAATAAATAATGTTTAATAAAAATATCACAAACTTGTTATAATAAAATACTCCTAAGCTTTATAAAGCAAAAGTGCACTGAGCAAGAAAATTCATGAAACCAAGACAATGCTGTTTAAAATGTATCCACATTGATTTAAAAAAAAACGATTGCAAACATACTACCTAAAGATTAATCTCTATAAAATACTATTATATTGGTATAGAAGGATTAATAATGTATTAAAAGAATTGCTATAATATTGCACATTGGTATTATATAATATCAAGCATCTAAATTAAATGAAAGAGACATCATTCTATTCTATATTATGCTTATATGACAATAACATACATTCCAAGGATTCAAAACATGACTTATTTAAAACATGACTGCCTAAAACCGTTATATCCAGTTAGTTCCCTTTCGTAATACTATAGATAAATCACAAACACTTGATATTTCATGATAAACAATTAAATGACCTGACTTATAAGCTTATATTAAATACCGGTTAAACATTCAGGGATGTCTATGAATTTTGAATTTAAATCTGCTGTGGTATCTTAAATTCTAAACAATCCAACTCTTCTTACTGTCACTACTTGATAATGTATATATTATTATGTTTTATTCACTAATCTTTTAGTCACTGGTAAAACGATAAATCTAATAAATTATAGATAGAAACAAATATATATATATATATATATATATATATATATATACTGTATATTATACGATTTAAAAAATGTTATAAGTATTTCATGGATTTAAAATTGCACGTTTGTCAACATGTGCACAAAATATCACGATAAAACATTGCACAACTCAGATCAAATATCCTCCTGAATTTATTATTTTGTTACATTTTTATTAGGGATGTAACGATACATGATTTTGCCGATACGATACCGATACCGATATTTGTAATAAAATATCGGCGATACCGATACCGATACCGATATCGATGGCTTGGTAGAAAAATAAATAGTGAATTATGCATAAAAGTTACCAACATTTAACAGAGACTCAACTGTAAATCGCATTCTTTTAAATAACAATGCCAAATCAAAAAAACAAGAAAACCATTTATTTTAGTATTATTATTTTGCAAAGTCAGTTAAACTTTAAGTTATACCATGTTATACACATACAATCAGTTCCTAATAAAAGTTTACTATTGGTAGAGTTTTTTCAAAAAACAAAGTGCGCACGCGCGGGCGGCCTCCCGCATCGTTCATTGGGCGCGGTTTTTTGAATTGTTTGATATCGGTATCGGTTGTTTTATAATCGGCGATACCGATATATCGGCTTGCCGATTATATCGGCCGATATATCGGTATCGGTATCGGTATCGTTACATCCCTAATTTTTATTAAAGATGTAAATGCATATTATGATTTCATTTCAACCAGTTTGATTGATGGGCCTACTGATACGATTGGGCTGTGTCATTATTCTGATGTCCATCCTGCAAACAAACATAATGAAATAAATATTTTTAGGACATTTTTTTCACATACGGCACGATCTGATGCCATACTAAGCTTTTTGGTTATGTAGTGGCAGCCAAACGACTGATAAAAGCCAAACAACTGATAAACATATGTATATATAATTTTAAATATATAATTAACACCCAGGCACAGAGCAAACATCAATGATCATCATACAAATATTTGCGCTGGGTGGGATCGAACTCACGACCTCTGGTTTCGAAGGAAGGGTAGCTTCCAACTAAACCAACCGGTCAGTCAAATTTATTTATTATATGTGTATTAAATAAAATATCGAGTAATTTATATTCAATGTCATTGCCTGCAGTAACAATGGATTGAATACATCCATATATAATAGAGATAAAACTATTTCATTGTATTTAAATATCTTATTTGGTTACATAAGGCCTTTTTATAAGCAATTAACTTTACTATCAAAGTCTCCAAATTCGTCCTTGTTAAATGAGATTTTACAAGTCAATTCATTTGTAGCTATTGCCCATTTTCAATGCTCTAGTCAGAGAAAAATCCTGGCTTGGAACGAGTATACAACTGAACCTTGATAAGCTTAAAAAGTTTGAATGAAATCTGTACATATTAAATGAGTAAAAATCAACTACATATAAAGGAGTCTGTTACATATAAACAACAAGCATACAGGTGAAGCTAATAAAAGTGTGTTAGCTCTTATTTAATAACAAGAAATATATACTATTTTCCCAGTAATTTGCGCATAAAAAGTAAGAAAAAGCGAAAACTTAACAGCTATTTAAACTTCAGGACATCAGGACAATGTCTGTTGGGTCGCCTAGTATTTTATTATAAGTTATATTATAAAGTAACTAGCTTTTCGCCCGCGACTTCGTCTGCTTTGTCTAATACCTAATAAATTACATACTAAAACCTTCCTTTTGAATCACTATTTATTTA